>CM065685.1:63676080-63686080 GCA_017654935.2 Phymorhynchus buccinoides
CGCATTTTAGCACCACGGTCATTTAACCCCCATGTCACTAAAAGGCGTCAAATTGGGGTCTGTTATCCAAAGACCCTACTGTCTTAGTTTTGGGAAGTAAGGATAGACCTTATTTTATATATGTCACAGAAGAATCCCCAATACTGCAGATGGAGTTTGTTATCTACCCAGGTAAACGTAATGGAATTTTCTGGCTGAAATATGGCTGGCGGTGAAAGGGTTAATCGTACTTCTTTTTTCCCTCCTCATTGTAAATAATATAAACCTATTTTGTTCTTGATATCTATTATGATCTGTGTTTCTATCTTTTCATATATAATCAGTGTTTACGTACAATGCTTTGTTTATTTTATTATATTTTTTTCTTGTGTGTACGTGTAGGCATTACTCATTGTTTGTAGTGTTTAGCTCATGTTAATGTACAGCGCTCTGAGCTCCCTGCAAAGGCAGTAGAGCGCTTTATCAATGTCCAGAATTAGTATTATTTTTATCCGATGAAATCCTGCTAGTTTTGTTCACTATATCTGTTGTCCCCCGAACAGGAATCTGGTGAAATATCTGTATTTTGGTATCAGACATTTATCTGATTCGTGTTTTGGGGTCAACTTGAGTATAGTGAGCGAAAATAGTGACATTGTATTTAGACGGAAGTATTTCACGTGAATCATGACTCACAGACATCGTCACAGTCGGATCGCAGTTGCGATCGAATCGTATACAGTGTGGCTGTCCCTGAAGTATTCCCAGAACGGTGTGTCCTACATTCCCCCTTAACCTCTGACAGCCTGTGGCTGGAACACTTATAGACACAGAGAATTAATGTTCATTTTATTGTCAATGAAAGACCTTAACATTATCTTCTAAACAGCAGTTGTAGAACACTTCAGTTCACTTAGGTTGATTCTCTAACGTTAATAAACTGAAACTGGTCAAATATATTTTAAAGCGGTTGATATGGAACTAGATTAGGTCAAATGTAGTATGTTGCAAAATATGAATTGTATAGTTTGAAGCGTATAAGGTAAAATATGTTTCAGAATCTAAATAGTATAATATATAATGAAGTTGCAAAAATGCTTCCATATCGCATTATCTGTCACACGAGACAGATAAGCTTAAGCTTAGAGCTTCAAGGTGAAGCGCTATATACATTTTCTTAAATAAATACGCGACAACATTAGCTATAATGAATACAATCCAAATAAGAGGGTACAACTCGTCAGAGCTCCCCATGTTCTGTCAGGGTCTACATCCAATGTCCTGTGCATAATTATCCATTACATACTTCATGATTATATTATTGAATGCAATGTGTGTGTGTTTTTATGTTGAAATAAGTACTTGCTCTAAATAAGCAAGCAAGCAAACAAACAAACAAACATGTAGCCAGAAAATATCGGATTACAAAAAAGTTAATGTCTTCGTGCTATCAAGTTCCATGTAGGAAAGAGCTTATTTAGTGAATGTTCAAAAAATGAAACAAGTTTAGTATCCATTGGAAATTACAATGAAACTAACGTGATTATAATTTTAAAAAGATAAACAGGGGCAATAAAACTTTTACACAAACATTTCGATCAATAACTAGCACGTGAACCAAAGGACAAGCTAACGATTTTCCCGTTTATTGCCACAGTAAATTTGCTAAAAGTGAGAACAAATGAATCAACAAATTAAGTAACAAAAACTAACAAGGCAGTAATGGAGGATGAAATAATTTTTATAATCTTTTCTGTTGCATGTGTGTCTCGAAAAAAAAAACCATGATCGAAAATCCTAACAAAGCTGAACCAACAGAATACAGCATATGCAGCAAAATAACGAATGAAACATCTAAAACAACAACAAAAGTGCTCAAATGTAAATGAAATGTTCCATCAATCGGATTTGTTGGCTTATTTTCCCCACGACATTAAAGCGCCTTTGTGCTCCTTTGTTTTCTTTCACACAGGCATGTCTGGTTATTGGTTTGTGTGAAAATGCCAGTTGTTGTCTCTGTGTCTGTCTGCCTGCCTGTCTGTGTATCTGCATGTATCTAGGCCTGCCATTTTGCATAACGTTTTGCGTGTGTGTTCGTGAGCGCGTGTCTGTGTCTGTGAGTATGTAGAGTGTGCACGTATGTGTATTCGTGTTTATTTGTGTGTTAGTATCATTAGGTGCGTCTGCATATATGTATTATAAGAACGCAAACTCGCGAATCTGCATGTGCTAATTGGATACACAGGAAATGATTATAAATGGTAGCATTCCATTAAAGGAATAAAAATGAATGCAAGTGGAGCTAAGCATAGTAAAACAAAACGAAATAAATAAAAAGAAAGGAAGGAAGAAAGAAAAAAAAAGAAAATGCAGACTTCTAAATGGCAGATGCTAACCCCAAAAGCATCGGCTAATTCTTCCCTTTTCTTTCTTTCGTTCTTCCAGTCTTTTCTAGCACTTCCTCATTGTTTTTAGACCAGCGTGTGTCGACCTACAAAGATTGAACTTAATAATGGCAGCCACGCCCAAAACATGGCAAGCACCTCACCCCTTCCCCTTCCCCTATTTCTCCCCTCTTTGATTTCTGTAATCATGCATCGCTTGAAAAGAAGCGACCTTTTCAAAGCAGCTCCGGTGGCATCAGCTCATTTCGGTTGTCACCCCACCCAACCCCCTTCCCTCCCTTCCTCTTCCTCTCTTAACTCACATGCACCCCCCTCCCCTCCCCTGTCAAAGAGCTGAGCATCAATTGATGTGCCGGGCCGTCGATGGAATAACTTAGCTCTGAAGTCTGGTGGAAAAAGGTTCTTTTTTGATGATGATTTATGAAACTGAGAAAGAAACAAGCTCTATCTCTGTCCTTGTCTCTCTCTCTCTCTCTTTCTTTCTTCTCTCTCTCTCTCTCTCTCTCTCTCTCTCTCTCTCTCTCTCTCTCTCTCTCTCTCTCTCTCTCTCTCTCTCTCTCTCTCTCTCTCTCTCTCTCCCCGTCTCATCTCTCTCTCTCTCTCTCTCTCTCTTTCTCTCCGCTCCTCTCTTGTAAGAAAAGGCTCAGCCTGAAATCTCAATTATGTAAAATAACGTTGTTCAGTTTTTCAGTCTCTCTCTCTCATTTTTTGTCAGTCTCTCTCTCTCTCTCTCATTCACTCACTTCATCCACTCTCTGCCACTCTCTCTCTCTCTCTCTCTCTCTCTCTCTCTCTCTCTCTCTCTCTCTCTCTCTCTCTCTCTCTCCTCTCTCTCTCTCTCTCTCTCCTCCCTATCTCTCTCTCTTTGTCTATCTATCTATCTCTCTTTCTCTCTCTTCTCTCTTTCTCTCTCTTTCTCTCTCTTTCTCTTTCTTTCTCTCTCTTCTTCTTCTTCTTTTTCTTCTTCTTCTCTGTTTCCCTTTCTACCTTCAACCCCCACCCCCGTACCCCTCCCACATCTTCTTCCTTTTCTTCACAGACAGAACAAAGCTATCAACTGTCTTGAAAATCCCTACACGATCATTGAATAATCTCCAGTGGCAGCCAAAATATGAGTAGAAAATAAACTTCATGAATAAAATATGCGCCAAAGATGCAGAATAGCGCCCCCTCCTCCACATCGCGGTTCTTTCCATTTTGTCGGTCTTGCTCTTTTTTTTATATACTGCGCTTAAACCTCTATCGTTTTATATATAATTTAACATTAATTTTCATCCATTTACACAAATATAAATATGCATTCACTAATAGTAGAATGTAAAACAAAACGGAAAGAACGCAATGAACCCAGACTGTGACAGGGGGTGTTGATCTGCATCAATGAACCAGGACTGTGACAGGGGGTGTTGATCTGCATTTTACCACATATGCATATAAAGTGGCATCTCTCACGGTTTTTTTTGCACTTTTCTTTTTAACTCTTTTATGACAGAATACACTTTGATGTGTTCTTTGTATTTTTGGAAGGATTGTCTAGAACTGGCTAATGATAAAAGCGATACTTTGAAGGACTGAATCATTTCCACATAGAAGTATCTGTTTCTAACCATCTTAATTTGGATTCAAAACCTTCCAAACCCCTTGACCCTGGGAGCATCGACGCTTTCCAACATACTGAAAGCTCGGGTGAAAAGGGGTTAAACTGTTGCCTTAGATGTGGACCTTGACGACCCGTTTGATGTGCAGCTGGCTCGTTCCGTAGCCTCCGAACGTGGGCAGGGCGTGTCTGTTACCGTGCTGCAGGACGTTCTCCTCCAAGTCCCAGATGGACAGGAACTGAACACAACAACAAAACACAGAGCGTGAATTAATCCCTTGACTGCCAGAGAAAAATAAAGAAAACATCATTGGGCAAATCATGCCATGAAAAAGACAACTGACAGAGCCAATCTGGCAAAATGGTCTGGGGATATTACTCTCTTGACTGTGTTAGAGCAAAAGCCAGCATATCAGGGTTATTCCTATTCATCTGATGACTTCATCAGTGATGTCATCAGGTCAGTATGTGATACGTTGGTGGCAGTTAAGGGGTTAAAGCTCTAGATCAACCATCAGCTGCAGCATGTTCGGCACCAGTGACCTTGACCTTTCATTTTCGAACTTGGCCTATTAGATATCTTAGCTACCTAGCCGCATGCAACATGTGAGGGTCTATTGTCCCTCCGTTCAAACACTATCGTGGTTAAATGCGTGAGGCTGCATGTCCACATAGGGGCCTACGTAGAGTGTCAGCCAGGAACAGACACACAGACATCATTGAAAACATTAGCCCGCTTTCGGTTCACGGCAGGCTAACAAAACAAACAACCCCCCCGACAAATTAACGCTACAAACGTCAAGAAGATGAAATATTTCTTTACCCACCATTCTTACGTTAGAAAAGTCATATGTTTATTCGCTCTCTGTCTGTCTGTCTGCCTGTCTGTTTAATTGTCTGTCCGTCTATCTCTCTTTCCCCTACTCTCTCTCTCTCTCTCTCTCTCTCTCTCTCTCTCTCTCTCTCTCTCTCTCTCTCTAACCCCCTCCCCTCTTACATGGGCAGAAGCCCCCCCCCCCTCTCTCTCTGTCTCTCTCTCTGAGTGTGTGTGTGTGTGTGTGTGTGTGTGTGTGTGTGTATGTATGTATGTGTGTATGTGTGTGTGTGTGTGTGTGTGTGTGTGTGTGTGTGTGTGTGTGTGTGTGTGTGTGTGTGTGTGTGTGTGTGTGTACGCGTGCGCGTGCGCGTGCGCGAGTGTGTGTGTGTGTGTGTCTATGTCCGTGTGTGTCCGCTTTGTGTCTTTATTTAAATATTTGATATCTTTTGTAGTTTGATATCTTTTGCACGCTTTGTAATTGTTTTAATCTTTCCTTCTTCATTATTTTAAAATAATTTATATTTTTCTTCTTTTCGTTGAGGGCAAGATGTACCCTAAATGAGCCAGTTGAGCGCTTATTCTTTTCCCTCAATAACAGATTGTTTGTCCCATCTTCTGGGCCGCACAATAGCGTTGCTCCACCGCCGTTCAGTCCGAATCCCAATTCACAGCCACACACAGGCTTGTCTGGTCGCAGAATCCGACATTAGCAATCCAAGGGGAGCGAATCTATGTTAGGCCGTCAGGAGGCAACCAACTGATGAGACACTGCACTGCTGCTGAGTCACTTCTGAGCTAAGATATGCAAGACACCACCTACTAAACCCCATCCTGACAACAGTAATGTCTGTCATAGAGCCAGAATCAAAGAGCCCCCCCCCCCCACCTCCCCCGAGGGCGCCACCATGACCATCCATCGACAGCTCTCCAGAACATACTGATCCCCATGACTTTGACCCGAACGCACCAAGGCTTGAACTGGATTGGACATCAAAACTGAGGTCACCATGACAGCAGGGCATGCAAGGCCACAGAATTTGATACTTTTTATGCTTATTGATGGAAATGAGGTGGATGACTATGATGATGATGATGATGCTGTGGAGGTCTGTATCGGTCTGAGACTACGAGACAGGGCTGTATTCTACGCTTTTTTCATAATTATATCCCGGCGTTAACCAGGCCCGGTGAACTACAGACACCTGCAGTGTTGGTCATGAAATTAGAGCAACATTCTCAGAATCGCATCCGTTTTGCGGATGAAACTCAAGTGCGTGGTTTCAGTCTGCCCATTGAGCCCATAACCACTTACTCTAGGTAGGAGTCGGTCCAGGACCGGAAAACACACACGCCTCTAATGGGATTCTAACCCAATATAAGATTTTTTTTCTGGTTCGTTCGTTTGTTCGTTCGTTCGTTCGTTCTCTCTCACCCGGGTTGGGTAGGTAGCGATGATGGGGAAGAACGATGCTTTGAAAGTTCCAGCCACGTTTTTCACTTCATTGACCCAAGACCTCAACTCTGTCTCAAACGTCTCTGGGCAGAGGTCCTCTGAAAACGACAGAAAGAAAGAAATGAAATGAAATAACAGGCATTCACAAGAAATTACATGGATAGAATGACAAATTACAGGGTCAGCGGTCAATGTCGAGGTTGTCCAATAGGCCTACTAAGGATATCGTCCAATCTACCAGCCTACCAAATGTGGGTACTGTAACTACAGATGTGAAAAATGTAGCAAAGCAACATCTTGATATGTTCAAGGCCGAAGTATCCTCTTTCATCATTAAGTTAAAACACCAATTAATCATACCAACATTTGGGACTATAAAACTACTCAAAGGTGACAAATATGAGGTCCAGACAAATACCACCAGTTGAAGGTCAAAAATTAAGATCAAGGTTAGGAAGATGACATTAACTCCATCGCTTCAGATAACATACAACAGTGCAATATTGGTTCAGGACGTACAATTGTACAGATTTCAAGGTCAAAGGTCAAGTTCAAGCCAATGTACTCAAGTGTGCACTTCCAGAAAGGAAGTTGGCAGAGTGGGTAAGACGTTCGCCTGCTCATTTCAATGCGTGACTGCAGCGTGAGTGACCCGGGTTCGAATCCCGGCCTCGCCCTTTCTTTCTACTTCGACAGGAAAACCGCACTGAACGTCGAGTTCTTCGGATGGGGACTTAAAGCTAGTCTGACCCGTGCGCTTTACGCACGTAAAAATCCCACGGCAGTTAAAAGTCGATAAGAGCAGAGAGAAATCCCGTTGCCTGGTATGACCAAATTGATAGGTTTCCCAAGTCTGGGCTACACCCTCCTCCTGTACCCTTCCCCCCCCCCCCCCAACAAAAATTGGGTAGGTGCTGCACTTGCGGGGACGCACTCTCCGGGGAGAGCAGCCTGAATTTCACAGAGATAAGTCTCTGTGACTAGAATATACCAAATACCAACACTTCAACTTGAGGAAATGAGCACCGCTGTACAAGCTTTGAAGTGATTCCGAGCTTAGCGTCACAAAACACCGCACGGAGAAAGGCAACTGGAACAAGATGAAGAGATTTTGCAGCGGAAGGATAAGGACTACTGTCATATCATATCAGTTGAAGGCTGAGATCGAGAGGCTTTTATTAAGCCTTTTGCCTGCTGTATTTTGTGCTTAATAACAGGCTACACATATTGCATGACTGTGCAAAAATGCATGAACATAGGCACATACTTCTACGTTATGATAAGATTTGTGTGGAAGCAATTATCTTCCCATTGTTTATCAAGAATATGGTTTAAAATATTCAATGTTCCTGCAGTTACAGTTATTAGTGGTAGAGCTGATGAGAGTGAATAAGTGATTAGTGGTTTTAGTGTTATACTATCCAAGTCATCATATCACCTCAAGCCCTCCTATGTTCTATGCTAGGTAGGTTTAAGGCTTTCAGTCTCTCTTCATAATAATTTAGATTGCTCATTCCAATCATCTGTTTGGAATATCTTCTTTGTATATTTTCTAGTAATGTAATATGCTTTTTTAATGTTGGCGAACAAATTTCATTACCATACTCTAAAATTACTAACAGACACGGAACACACAGTGGACAGACAGACAGACAGACGGACAGACATACAGACAGACGGACAGACGGACAGACAGACAGACAGACAGACAGACGGACAGACAGACAGTCAGACAGTCAGACAGACAGACAGACAGACGGATGGACAGACAGACAGACAGACAGACGTGATGACAGTCCCTCACTGGGCAGGTCCAGGGTCCAGTCAGAGAAGAAGTGGACATCGTCAGGGGTGCTGCTTTCGGGGTGCTCCCACTCCCCGGACCCGGCATCCGTGGAGTTCAGGCCCAACGTTTCAAACAGCTGGTCCCCTCGCTCCACCGGAAACTGCGTCACTTTTGACCCCTGGGGAAAGGTCACGGACCGGAGGGCAGCCGTGTCATTGCTCCGAAACACTGGAGAGAAAAACAACAACAAAATAGCACACAGGAAGGAACGTCCCGATTGGCCCTTTCCCACTTGGCTCTTTCCCACTTGGCCATTTCCCACTTGGCTCTTTCCCACTTGGCCATTTCCCACTTGGCCATTTCCCACTTGGCCCTTTCCCACTTGGCTCTTTCCCACTTGGCCCTTTCCCACTTGGCTCTTTCCCACTTGGCCATTTCCCACTTGGCCATTTCCCACTTGGCCATTTCCCACCCTTTCCCACTTGGCCATTTCCCACTTGGCCCTTTCCCACTTGGCCACTTGGCCCTTTCCCACTTGGCCCTTTCCCACTTGGCCATTTCCCACTTGGCTCTTTCCCACTTGGCCATTTCCCACTTGGCCCATTTCCCACTTGGCCCTTTCCCACTTGGCCATTTCCCACTTGGCCCTTTCCCACTTGGCCATTTCCCACTTGGCTCTTTCCCACTTGGCCCTTTCCCTCTTTCCCACTTGGCCCTTTCCCACTTGGCTATTTCCCTTTCCCACTTGGCCATTTCCCACTTGGCTTGGCCTTTCCCACTTGGCCATTTCCCACTTGGCCCTTTCCCACTTGGCCATTTCCCACTTGGCTCTTTCCCACTTGGCCATTTCCCACTTGGCCATTTCCCACTTGGCCATTTCCCACTTGGCTCTTTCCCACTTGGCCATTTCCCACTTGGCCCTTTCCCACTTGGCTCTTTCCCACTTGGCCATTTCCCACTTGGCCCTTTCCCACTTGCCATTTACCACTTGGCTCTTTCCCACTTTCCATTTCCCACTTGGCCCTTTCCCACTTGGCCCATTTCCCACTTGGCCTTTCCCACTTGGCCCTTTCCCACTTGGCCTTTCCCACTTGGCCATTTCCCACTTGGCCCTTTCCCACTTGGCCTTTCCCACTTGGCCATTTCCCACTTGGCTCTTTCCCACTTGGCCATTTCCCACTTGGCCATTTCCCACTTGGCCATTTCCCACTTGGCCCTTTCCCACTTGGCCATTTCCCACTTGGCTCTTTCCCACTTGGCCACTTGATTTCCCACTTGGCTCTTTCCCACTTGGCCATTTCCCACTTGGCTCTTTCCCACTTGGCCATTTCCCACTTGGCCCTTTCCCACTTGGCCATTTCCCACTTGGCCCTTTCCCACTTGGCCATTTCCCACTTGGCCCTTTCCCACTTGGCCATTTCCCACTTGGCTCTTTCCCACTTGGCCATTTCCCACTTGGCTCTTTCCCACTTGGCCATTTCCCACTTGGCCATTTCCCACTTGGCCATTTCCCACTTGGCTCTTTCCCACTTGGCCATTTCCCACTTGGCCCTTTCCCACTTGGCCATTTCCCACTTGGCCCTTTCCCACTTGGCCATTTCCCACTTGGCCATTTCCCACTTGGCCATTTCCCACTTGGCCCTTTCCCACTTGGCCATTTCCCACTTGGCTCTTTCCCACTTGGCCATTTCCCACTTGGCCATTTCCCACTTGGCCATTTCCCACTTGGCTCTTTCCCACTTGGCCCTTTCCCACTTGGCTCTTTCCCACTTGGCCATTTCCCACTTGGCCATTTCCCACTTGGCCATTTCCCACCCTTTGTGTAACACAGCAAAAGTGGAGGTGCCGTTTCGCTCTTTCATTTCATTTCTTTTGCAAAGTATCTCTCTCTCTCTCTCTCTCTCTCTCTCTCTCTCTCTCTCTCTCTCTCTCTCTCTCTCTCTCTCTCTCTCTCTCTGCCTCT
>CM065685.1:63688580-63693580 GCA_017654935.2 Phymorhynchus buccinoides
AACAGCGCGGTGTGAAACGTCCCTTCAAATGAGCAGCATGTAGATAGACTGTTCACTTATCACCATTTCTAACTGTACCAAGAATACAACGTTAATGCGGTAAAAAATAAAAAAAAAAAATAAAAAGTGCACACGGCACCAAAACGTGGGCGGAGTTTGTGCACACGGCCCTTCAAGAACAAAGCAGTCATTGGTCCGGGCACCTTCTGGTAGGCGGAGTCAGTCAGCGCGCAGGCCAATGAAGATGATGCTGTGGGTCCATTACGGATTGAGACACCGTGACAGGGCTGTCCTCCACGCTCCCTATCAAATGTTAATAGCGTTTAATCATCTGCTTATTCAAGCTTCGATGAACGAAATATTTATTGAAACATATAAGGCAAAACACAAATGATCAGATTCTTCAGTGTCATGAAGGCGGGTGATGAAACGAAGAAGAGACGTCATAACTTAGGATGTTGCTGCTTTGTCATGACAGCCATGGTGCATTGTAAGTGAGGCGTGATCACTATTGTGACATTTTACTGCTTTGCAACTATTATATACAAGGCGCAAACATGGGCTACGAACACAACCGAACTTGACATTGTAACACACCAATAATTGAATTAAGCATCTCTAATTTTGAGATTAATTGAATCAGCCATCTTTTTTTTCATGCGCTTGTGAAAAAGTGGCCTGTGCCTGGTATAAATGCCTACTGTAAAGAGCCTAATTAACTTTTTGTGCCTGGTATAATGCCTAATGTAAAGTGCCTATTTAACTTTTTGTGCCTGGTATAATGCCTAATGTAAAGTGCCTAATTAACTTTTAGTGCCTGGTATAATGCCTAATGTAAAGTGCCTATTTAACTTTTTGTGCCTGGTATGAATGCCTAATGTAAAGTGCCTACTAAGCTTTCTGTGCCTGGTATAAATGCCTACTGTAAAGTGCCTATTTAACTTTCAGTGCCTGGTATAATGCCTAATGTAAAGTGCCTATTTAACTTTTAGTGCCTGGTATGAATGCCTAATGTAAAGTGCCTACTAAACTTTCTGTGCCTGGTATAAATGCCTACTGTAAAGTGCCTATTTAACTTTTAGTGCCTGGTATAATGCCTAATGTAAAGTGCCTATTTAACTTTTTCTGCCTAGTATGAATGCCTATAGTAAAGTGCCTATTTAACTTTTTGTGCCTGGTATAAATGCCTATTGTAAAGTACCTAATCTATAAATCGTGGGTATGTTAAACCAATCGTCACTAATAATATGCATGCATTCAAATGTGCTTTTGATGTGACCGAGCTTACTAGTGATGTTGATTTAGCTTTGGAAACTGTCGTAACAAATGGTGCCCAAATCTGTCATCAGTATTCATAAGCTTACGCTGCATCTGCATTCTGGTTTGGAGAATGCATAATTATCTGCCTTTGCTCAATAAGGGTTGAGCCTGTAACTGCTTAAATATGTCTGATTAGTACCAGCCGCGAGCGAAGCTGGTAATGTTTTCAGTGAATTATGTTTGTTCCTGACTGTCCATCTGACCGTGTTACTACGATAACGTTTGAACGGAGGGACCTGGGACGCTCACATTGTGCATGCAGATAGATGCTAAAAATATATACGCCAGGTACGAAAACGCAAGGTCATAATAAATTATGTCAAAGGTCAAGATCACTGGAGCCGAAAATGCTGCCGAGCACCTGGCACAATAATGTTTGAACGGAGGAACCTAGGACGCTCAAATGTTTTGGACGCTCAAATGTTCCTAAGATAGGAACTTAGGATATCTAGGCCACGTTCGAAAATTAAGGTCATAGGTCAAAGGTCAAGGTCACTGGAGCCGAAAATTCTGCCGAGCACCTGGCACGATAACGTTTCAAAGGAAGAACCTAGGACGATCAAATGTCGCATGCGGATAGGTACTTAGGATATCTAGGCCAAGTTCGAAAGGTCAAGGTGAGGTTCGTTACCAGGTGCGAAGCAAAGCACTGCAGCCGAAAATACCGCCGCGCGGCTGGTGATCTAGCGTCTTAGCGCTCTAGTCTTTACACGGCTTTTATCGTCTGTCTCCGGTTAATACATGCATCCATTACCACGTCATTGTCCACACCTTGCCCAGTTGTGAATCACCCCTGACCCTCTTCTTTCAACTAGTGATGTACAACACTGTGCGTGACAGCAAATAGCGATAGTTTACCATGTTTTGTGTATGCACATTGTCAACGTCAATAATGATGTACAACACTGTGCGTGACAGCAAATAGCGATAGTTTACCATGTTTTGTGTATGCACATTGTCAACGTCAATAATGATGTACAACACTGTGCGTGACAGCAAATAGCGATAGTTTACCATGTTTGTGTATGCACATTGTCAACGTCAATAATGATGTACAACACTGTGCGTGACAGCAAATAGCGATAGTTTACCATGTTTTGTGTATGCACATTGTCAACGTCAATAATGATGTACAACACTGTGCGTGACAGCAAATAGCGATAGTTTACCTTGTTTTGTGTATGCACGTTGTCAACGTCAATAATGATTTATTTGGAGAGAGAAAAAAACACTAAAATAATGCAAACACCCACTTAGAGAGACCTCGTCAGTATCCATTTGTTCAACCTGTCACCACGCAAGTTCAAGATAAATACAATCTAACAATTCTCGTTTCTGAATCATTAAGAACCAGGGCTTGTGTTCACATTGTTTTGATTGATAATAGTATGAGACTTGTCGTCATCATATCTTAGAAGTCCTTCTAACGTAGTGGGATTTGATAGGACTTTGGAAGGACTTCTAAGATATCATGATGATCAGTCTCATACTAGCTCAACGTGAATACAGGCCCAGGACTTCTAAGATATCATGATGATAAGTCTCATACTATCTCAATGTGAATACAGACCCAGGACTTCTAAGCTATCATGATGATAAGTCTCCTACTAGCTCCACGTGAATACAGGCCCAGGACTTCTAAGATATCATGATGATAAGTCTCATACTAGCTCAACGTGAATACAGGCCCAGGACTTCTAAGATGTCATGAAGATAAGTCTCATGCTATCTCGACGTGAATACAGGCCCGGGCTTAGATCAATCCCAAATCTGGCCAAAGCATCCATTGATGTGGCGGGCGTCAATGGAATAAATGTAGCCTTAAAATATTTGTGGAACATGCTCTTCTTTGATGATGATGTATTACACAGACAAACAAACAAGCTTTATCTCTCTCTTTGTCTCTGTCTCTCTGACTCGTTTCTATGTCTATCTCTTTCATTCTCTCTCTCTCTCTCTCTCTCTCTCTCTCTCTCTCTCTCTCTCTCTCTCTCTCTCTCTCTCTCTCTCTCTCTCTCTCTCTCTCTCTCTCTCTCTCTCTCTCTCTCTCTCTCTCTCTCTCTCTCTCTCTCTCTCTCTCTCTCTCTCTCTCTCTCTCTCTCTCTCTCTCTCTCTCTCTCTCTCAGTACTCACTGTCTTGGCTCCAACATTTCCAATGGCGCAGGGCAGCAGGGCAGTGTCTCCCCTGTCTCTCTCCTCTCTCTCTCTCTCTCTCTCTCTCTCTCTCTCTCTCTCTCTCTCTCTCTCTCTCTCTCTCTCTCTCTCTTCTGTATCTCTGTCTCTCTCTCTCCCTCTCTCTTTCTCTCTCTCTCTCTCTCTCTCTCTCTCTCTCTCTCTCTCTCTCTCTCTCTCTCTCTCTTTCTCTCTCTCTCTCTCTGTCTCTCTCTCTCTCTTCTTTTCCTCCAACCTTCCCACCCTCCATTTCTTGTGTTTCTGTACAGACACAATCCAGCTATAAACTGTTGGTGTTCATTGAATGATCTCTGATGGCCATTAAAATATCAGAGGAAAATAAACGTCTTGAATAACTGCATGCATAATGGACTATTTAGCTTGCGAGGACTGGT
This sequence comes from Phymorhynchus buccinoides, assembly GCA_017654935.2. Classification (NCBI taxonomy): domain Eukaryota; kingdom Metazoa; phylum Mollusca; class Gastropoda; order Neogastropoda; family Raphitomidae; genus Phymorhynchus; species Phymorhynchus buccinoides. The sequence continues at coordinate 63,692,468 of CM065685.1, forward strand.
GTGGGGAACATTATTGTTAATACAAGGGCATCGCCGAGCGGCAGATATGTCCTTTGCCGGTTACGCCCTGTACCTGCCCCGCACTGTACCTCCCTTCCCCCTTCACATCTTCGGTCCACGTCCTCCTTGTGACCTTTGGGTGATGCACCTACACACCCTTGACTGGGTGCAAATCGTTTTCCGGGATGCACACCCTTAATTGGTGGGGTGCACACCCTTAACACTGAGACATGTCTGCCGCTCGGCGACATTTAAGCCCCACGTGGCACATTTTGTGCTAGGATGTCTTTTACGTTTAGTATTAGACCCCCTCCTTTACCGGGATGTACACCCTTAATTAGTGGGGTGTACACCCTTATTGGGGTGTACACCCTTAACTCGGAGACATGTCTGCCGCTCGGCGACATTAAAATCCCACGTGGCATAATTTGTTCTGCAATGTCTTCTACTCTTCTTTTTACACATCCACACAAAATTGGGAGTGATTCTATACAGTATTTCACGAAATATAGGAGGGTGACGAAAAACGGAAACATGTCTGCCGCTCGGCGACATTCTATTTCCGAGGGAGAATTTATGTACGAATGTGTTATACTCTTAGTGTCACATCCTGACACAAAATTGGACGGGATTCTGTCTTCTAGTTCACGAGATACAGCTTGAAGAAGAAATATATAGCGCAAAGAAGGACATTTCGGTTTTCAAGGTCACACTTCAAGGTGAAGGTCAGCATGGCAATAATTTATGCTCGGATGTTTTCTACTCTAGGTTATACAGTACCACACACAATCTGAAGCGCTTCTGTCAAGTACAAATGTGGAAAATATGGCTTAAAACCCAATTTGTAGACCCATACCACTTTCAAGGCATACCGATCTCCCGGACCTTGACCTTAATCGGTATGCCATCATCAGCACGGGCATAAACCAAAGTACCTACATGCCAAATGTCAAGACTCTAAGACCAACGGTGTGGAAGTTATGGCCCCTTAAAGATTTTCGGTTTTCAAGGTCATACGCCAAGGTCAAGGTCAGGACGGCAAAATATTTGTGCGGATGCCTTTCTCTCATTGTGACACACCACCACACAAAATTTGAAGCGATTCGGTCAAGC
>CM065685.1:63728580-63767164 GCA_017654935.2 Phymorhynchus buccinoides
CCATACTAACATACCATGCCATACCATACCATACCATACCATACCATACCATACCATACTATACTATACTATACTATACCATACCATACCATACCATACCATACCATACCATACCATACCATACCATACCATACCATACCATACCATACCATACCATACCATACCATACCATACCATACTATGCCATACCATACTATACTATACTATGCCATACTATACCATACCATACCATACCATACCATACCATACCATACCATACCATACCATACCATACTATACTATACTATACTATACATATACCATACCATACCATACCATACCATACCATGCCATACCATACCATACCATACCATACCATACCATACCATACCATACCATACCATACCATACTATACCATACCATACCATACCATACCATACCATACCATACCATACCATACCATACCATACCATACCATGCCATACCATACCATACTATACTATACCATACCATACCATACCATACCATACCATACCACACCATACCATACCATACCATACCATACCATACCATACCATACCATACCATACCATACCATACCATACCATACCATACCATACCATACCATACCATACCATACCATACCATACCATACCATACCATACCATACCATACCATACCATACCATACCATACCATACCATACCATACTATACCATACCATACCATACCATACTATACTATACCATACCATACCATACCATACCATACCATACCATACCATACCATACCATACCATACCATACCATACCATACCATACCATACCATACCATACCATACCATACCATACCATACCATACCATACCATACCATACCATACCATACCATACCATACCATACCATACCATACCATACCATACCATACCATACCATACCATACCATACCATACCATACCATACCATACCATACCATACCATACCATACCATACCATACCATACCATACCATACCATACCATACCATACCATACCATACCATACCATACCATACCATACCATACCATACCATACCATACCATACCACAATGTATTTGCATCATTCCATACCACACCATACCATACCACACCATACCATACCATACCACACTATACCATACCATACCATACCATACCATACCATACCATACCACAATGTATTTGCATCATTCCCAGGTGATTTGGAGACGGGCCTCTGACCCCAACCCTCTGACGATCGGCGAGTTGCGTTACGTGGAGGATGAGCGTTACTCACTGCACCGGAAGCCGTTAGGTCACGAGTGGAACCTGCTCATCCGTGACGTCACACCGGCCGACAGTGGCGTGTACGAGTGTCAGATAGCGAGTCGAACCAAACTGGTTCATCATATCATGCTAAGGGTCAATGGTGAGTGTTGTGTTGTGTTGTGTTGTGTTGTACGAGTGTCAGATAGCGAGTCGAACCAAACTGGTTCATCATAAGGGTCATTGGTGAGTGTTGTGTTGTGTTGTGTTCGGTTGTATTGAATTGCATTGCGTTGTATTGCATTGCATTGTATTGTATTGGATTGCATTGTATTGTATTGCATTGTATTGTATTGTACTGTATTGCATTGTATTGCATTGTATTGCATTGTATTGTGTTGCATTGTATTATATTGTATTGTATTGTATTGTATTGTATTGTATTGCACTATATGGTATTTTACTGCGTTGTATTGTAAATGGTGAGTGTTGTGTTGTGTTGTGTTGTGTTGTACGAGTGTCAGATAGCGAGTCGAACCAAACTGGTTCATCATAAGGGTCATTGGTGAGTGTTGTGTTGTGTTGTGTTGTTGTATTGAATTGCATTGCGTTGTATTGCATTGCATTGCATTGTATTGCATTGTATTGCATTGTATTGTATTGTATTGCATTGTATTGTATTGTACTGTGTTGTATTGTATTGTATTGTATTGTATTGTATTGTATTGTATTGTATTGTATTGTATTGTATTGCACTATATGGTATTTTACTGCGTTGTATTGTAAAACAAAATCCAGACGGGCATCCACTGGTTAGTTTCCTTGTTCTAAAACGTTAAAGTAAGCCTCTTTTCTTTCTTTCTTTTTTTTTTTTTTTTTTTTTTGGGGGGGGGAGCAGAAACAAAAACAGTGACTGCAGAATGTCATCACGGGTTGTCAGGCTCCAAAAGATGTAAGGAATTGATACCCAAAACACTTTATCGGAGAGGGGAAGAAGGACTGGGGGCTCTTCTCAGAAGACGTCATGTTTATACCTCTCCCTTGATTTCCTTTGCTTTTGGATTTGTAGCCGATATAATGTCAGTAGCAAAGAGATTGCAGTGTGTAGAGTCCTGTGTAGTGAGATGTTTGTGTAGTAAGTGTGTAGTAGTGAGATTGACTTCTTTGGTTTCAGCCGATAATGTTAGGAGCATAGGGGTGGCAGCGTGTAGAATCCTGTAGTGAGGTAGTTGTGTGTATTAGTGAGATGATTGTGTAGACTGTATATGAGATGTTTGTATGACCATTAGTGTGGCGTTGTGCCGGTAGTCGGACGTTGTCGTGATGGTGCCTCTGTTTTCCCCTTCATTCCAGCATCACGGAGAGCTCAGCGCCAGGAATATGACAGCTTCAAGAAAGGTACATCTCCCCTACAGCATGATGTGTAATGAATTTGGTACACTTCCCTTACAGCATGTGTTTAATTTGATACATCTCCCCTATAGCATGATGTGTTCTATTTTGATCTTATTTCCCCTACAGCATGATGTGTAATGAATTTGGTACACCTCCCCTATAGCATGTTGTGTTTTAATTTGGCACACCTCCCCTATAGCATGGCGTGTGTTTACTTTGGTACACCTCCCCTATTGCATGGCGATTGTTTTTTCTCGAAAAGCTGTTGTGCATTTCTCTCTATACAATGAATGACTGCTCTTAAAGATGGCCTGACTGTTCTGTTGGGCAGAATCATTATTTAATATGCCTTGAGTGTTCTCTGATTTGCCTGAGTTGTTCCTATAAATTAAGAGTTTTTTCATCAAGACCACGATTTGTGTTGTTTATTGTTCTCACTTGTTTTATAATTCAGCTTTATTGTGTTCTTCGTTAATTTTGCTTTCCTTCCCAACTTCTTTAATGACTGATTTGGTCATTGTCTTCAGTTTGTGATTGTTGCCTTTTTTGCTGGGTTTTTTCTTCTTTTTTTATTACCAACACCATTTGGAGATCTTTGCACGTTTGCTTGTTTTTACTTCAACTAATGCATGCGTATGTGTGCTTATCCATCATGTCTCTGATTTTGTTGTTTTTGTCTTTTTGGGTTGTTGGTGTGTTGGTTTATTCTTCAGTACCGCTGCCTAGTATTCTATCCTACTCCATCTCCTTGTCCTCCTCCTCCTCTTCAACATTAGTAGACATGTAACTGGCATGTCAGTAATAGCAAACAAGGACAGGTATCATCATCATCATCAAGCCTGTTGGGATTCCTACCTTGGTGATACGAGAAGGTTACAGAGAAATTATTTCAATAAAACTTTAGAACCCGTCGATTTTTGTAACCTTTAAACAAAGAAACCTGACAGTAATATTTATCGCTTTGCGTTTGTCGTTGCAAAAAGCCATGTTTGTGTCATCATAGCATGGACGTTTTCTATTTTGTGTCATTTTATTAAAAAAATCCTATTGAAACGCATGCGCGCACGCGTGGGTGGGTGGGTGTGTATATATGTGTGTGTGTGCGCGCACACATGTTTGTTGTGTATGCGCGTGCGTGCGTGTGCGTGTGTATGCGTGCGTGCGTGCGTTTGTGTGTGCATCTATGTGTGTGTGTGTGTGTGTGTGTGTGTGTGCGTGCGTGCGTGCGTATGTGTGTGTGTGTGTGCGCGCGTCTGTGCGTGTGTGTGTGTGTGTGTGTGTGTGGAGTTGTGTGTTTACTTGTCACTATAGTGTGACCATTGTCCATTATGTTTCAGTTCCAAACGCTCCCCCCACAGTGGATGAGCTCAACTCACTGCCCTGTGAGTGACACTCTCTCTCTCTCTCTCTCTCTCTCTCTCTCTCTCTCTCTCTCAATTTCGGGAATTGTATACTGTTTATAATTATACTGCGAAGTCGGAGTGTGGCTGCGCATGTGGCGGGGTAATCAAAACCGGTCACACACGTAATGTTCTCATTCCTAGCTGGTGCATTTGTACCATTGTGTTGAAGTGCTTCGGCTGTTGGGATGATCCCTGGAGTCTTTTAGCCAGGGTACGACAACAACAACATTTACCTAATTATGGTCACTTTTCAAGGCAGACGTGGACAATATGGACAGATAACGCCGTTGATTTCTTCCCTCCTTTTTCAAAATAATGAGTTTTTGTTTAATTGCGAAAACAAAGCAGCCTACGGCTCAGATGACGAATAATTATGTTATTAATGACCATGTGAAGCGACCATGTCGCGAAAGAAGACACGCAATCATCAATAAAGACAAATTATTACGCCCCCTTCCCCCCTGCCTCTGTTTATTCACACAGTATCTTTCACGCAGCCAATGATTTCGATCTGTGTCATGTGACAGGAGACTTTGTTTTCGTCGCGTTGGTAGGGTAATTCGATCAAGATCAAAATCAAGACTCACAGGCGATTGGCCATTGTTGATTTGAGGTAGCCACCCACCCCTTCCTCCCTACCCCTCATCCCTGTCCCTTACTTTTACTCTTACTCTGTGGGTGAAGTTAATTCTGTCAATGGTCAACCTATGGCGATATTTTTCACGCCAGAGGGCAGTCAATGCACTAGGGGCTTATCACGCGATTTTCTTACTTGGGCGTAGTGAGAGAGAGAGTGATGGTAGGACCACTCACTGTCTCTCTCTCTTTCTTTATCCCCAAATAATAATATAGAGAGGATTAGCCCCACACGAGCCCTCTGGCGTGAGAAAAATCGCACTAAGTCTCTCATTGCGACCAATATCTCAACACTGTCACGTGGTCACGCGCGAAAGGGGCGTGGCTTGAACTGGACCTTTGACACGTGGTCGCGCACGAAAGGGGCGTGGCTTGAACTGGACATTGACACGTGATCACTGGCGAAAGGGGCATGGCTTGAACTGGACCTTTGACATGTGGTCACGCGCGAAAGGGGCGTGGCTTGAACTGGATTTTGACACGTGATCACTGGCGAAAGGGGCGTGGCTTGAACTGGACATTGATACGTGGTCACGCGCGAAAGGGGCGTGGTTTGTACTGGACCTTTGACACGTGGTCACGCGCAAAAGGGGCGTGGTTTGTACTGGACCTTGACACGTGGTCACGCGCGAAAGGGGCGTGGTTTGAACTGGACCTTTGACACGTGGTCACGCGCGAAAGGGGCGTGGTTTGTACTGGACCTTGACACGTGGTCACGCGTAAAAGAGGCGTGGTTTCAACTGCTGACTTATTTTGATTGGCAGCAGCGCGAGACGGCTGTGTGGTCTGAAGGAGGGTGAAGAAAGGGGGAGGAATGGATGGCATTGGGTGAGGATGGTTGACAGTTCTTATTTAGCGTACGTTTTGTAGGAACGTAAAACTTTAACTTTGCGTGTAGGGAGGGCGTGAGACACACATTACGTGTGTGACCGTTTTGATTACCCCGCCACGTGAGCAGCCACACTCCGACTTCGGACGATCTATTAATAACTTGTTATTTTGTCTTCGTTTTCCTAGCACTGACGATGAACGGCACCAACTTCGTGGAGAAGGGTGACCCCATCCACCTCACGTGCAACGCCACGGGGTCAAAGGCCAGCACGCCCCACGACCTCCAGTGGTTCAAGGACGGCCTCAAGGTCACGCCGGACCGCTGGCAGCACGTGCAGATCGACAAGTTCACGACGACAAGTTCGCCGGGGTCAGGGGGGTCGGGGGTGCTGGTGAGCGTACTGCAGAAGACGTACAGCGAAATGAGCGACGCTGGGACCTACGTCTGTCGCTCCTCGGACCTGGGGGTCACCAGCATGAAGGTGCACGTGCTCAATGGTGAGGCCTGGCTTGATTGTCGTTGTCCCCTTCTGCCTGCTTTTAGAAGGGAAATGAGCAGAGGAAAGGAAAGAGAGGTGAAAGTTCGTTTAACGTCCTCCGGCCTGGAACAGGCACTTATGGGACATTAAGAACTATGCAGATAGTGGGACGATCCTGGAGGTATTGCAATACCAGGAAAGTCCCGAAGTGTTTTTAAATAATGAAGATAGTACTATTAGGAAAGAGAGGTGGTGTGGTAATGAGGCTTTATGCTACCTCTTGGCGACACGAAAGGGCAATAATTTTCGGACTGACTTGACCATGCCACCTAGTGACGAGTCAGGGGCAGATAATTTTCTGTGGCTATATACTACTGGTTCCTGACAGGCATGGGCGAGAATCTTAAGTAGGTGGCGTTCGCAAACCAGTGCACGAGACAGGGGCGGAGAAGTTTCGGTATAAAGCCTCATTAGGTGATGCATAAAAAAAGATTCAGAATGCGATGCAAACAGCCGCCTCACAGTATCCAACCTTTTTAGTTGGAAGAAAATCCAGTTGTGAACTCTATTCAACTAAATGTGACCGTGTGCCCGCTTCACTATCAGCAAGCATTGACTGCCTGATTGAGTTGGAAGTAGATGGTGCAGTCGACAATTCCTTCCGACCTGGTTGAAAGAATTCCATCCGACCAAAATTTGCATTTGAGATTTCTGCTCACTCTGTCTAAAGAAAGGAAAGCTGTGGAAAGGTCATAACCATTTTCATCCGATGTGGTTGGATAGTGTGGGGCGGTTTTAATGTTTGATGTTCGATTCATTGTATTGAAGTGTGTGTGTGTGTGGAGGGGGGGTGGGGGACTCGGGTTCGTATTCGGAAGATTTATTCACATAAAGGCCTTCCTCCGAAGTCGGAGTGTGGCTGCCCATGTGGCGAGGTAATCAAAGACGGTCACACACATAATGTTCTCATCCCTAGCTGGATGATCCCTGGAGTTTTTCTAGCCAGTGTACGACAACAACAACAACAAAACCACAACCACATAACGGCTTTTGCCCTTTGAAATCATTGAATGACCGAAGCTGAAATTCTTTGAATAAATAAATTCCTTACAGTTCTTTCAGTTTGAGATGACATATTAAGAAGACACGACTTCACTTAAGCAGGTTGGGGTTTCTATCAAACTTTGTGGGGTTGGGGAACGGGTGAGAGAGTGTGAAGTGAAGGCGTTGGGACATGAACAATTTGAAAAGAAAACACCGGTACCGCGCATTATGATGTGTGTGAGTGGAATATTGTGTGTACATAATTTGTGTGTGCGTCTCTCTCTCTCTCTCTCTCTCTCTCTCTCTCTCTCTCTCTCTCTCTCTGTGGCATTGTTTGTGTGAAAGAAAAAGATATTACAGTTGAATCTCCCGTATAAGACCTTCAAAAATCATCCAAACTGAAATGGGAGAGAGTTGTATAAGGGAGATAATGTTATACTTGCAAAGAAGAGCAATGTCTCAGAGAAGTAGGTCTTAAAAGGGAGGGAGTCTTATATTGGGGGTCTTATAGGGAGGTTTCACTGGAACAGCTGTCTGTTCAGATTGTTTCTGATGAGAATTGTAACACTTTGCTTTGATTGCTGTTGCAGCGGGATCAACCAACGTCAGACGAGGTAACTATGCTACCATCACCTCTCTCTCTCTCTCTCTCTCTCTCTCTCTCTCTCTCTCTCTCTCTCTCTCTCTCTCTCTCTCTCTCTCTCTCACACACACACACACACACACACACACACACACACACACACACACACACATAATAGGTCTTTTTAAATTTACTTCATGAATTCACAGCCGAGTGATGAAGGCGATTTACTGCTTACTCCTTCCTGTGCCTAGGCGTGCGTTTGAACCATTATGTCGTTGCCGACTTTCTGTTTCTGATTTAATACATTAAACAAAATCAAACAAACAAAGCCTGGCTTTGAATGTCCCTTTTTATCTCGCAATCCATGTTTGCTTCTAGTAGACATTAAACACATAATTGTTGCAACCCGCGGCAGATGTGTGCTTGCTGTCAGTACTTTCAGTCCACACTGGGTTGCATAGTGTCAGTACTTTCACTATACAGTATTTTCCATGACTCCACAGGCAGGTTTGTAGAGTGTCGGTGCTCTCTAGCTGTGTCTCTGTGGGTCGCGTGGTATTGTATCATAACTGTGGGTTTCACCATGAACGAAGCTTCATGTCCCATATGTGCCTTCCCAGGTCGAGAGGACGTAAAATTCCAAATTCATCATCACCATGAACGAAGCGAGTTGCACTGTGTCAGTACCTTCTGTGTTTTGCAGGCACCCTGGCCACCAGCAGTAACTCCACGGGGGAGGAGCCCGCGGGCAGCACCCGTCCCTCCGTGACGTCACCATGGATATGCGTCATCGCCCTCGTCATCGCCACAGTCTACGTCATCCAGGTCCACTAGCGACACCAACACGTCATTTCCGTTCATTAAGGCGGGGCATCTTTTTCGCTTCACTCTTCGTTCATACCGTTTTCTGCCGTTTGTGAATTTTGACGATTCTAAGATATTGACCGTTTGTGGATCTAAACAAATTGTGGATTGTGACAGACTGCAAATCGTGACAGATTTTATTTTATTTTTATCATAACCGTTTCTGGTTAGTGACAATTTGTGGATTCTGACAGTTTGTGGATCCTGGCAGTTTCTGGATCTTGACAGTTTGTGAATCCTGGCAGTTTGTGGACCGTGACGTTTTTGCGGATGCTTGCGGGTCAGTTATACATGGTTCTGGGTCAACTAACTACATAGAGCCCAATGAGTTATACAGGCCATTTGTTGTTGTTTCCGTTAAGGTGCATGTTTATGGTGCAGTGTTTACCGAAGCATCATCGTCTTGCGTTGTTATAGATGTGTGAAATTAACGACTTTATTAATTAAAGCCGGTGGCATTTTCTAGGGTGGTGCGATGCCCAGTTTGACTCGATGTGAATTTCTTTTTCTTCGTTGTATTGAAAGTGTTGTTCAAATCATTGTCAATATACAGTAGAAGCACCACAATTATTGTGAAGGTTCACAAAATGTGTTTTACAACTTGTGATCGATCAACTTGTTCAGCTTTGTTTCCGTTCTGGCTATGAAGACATTCTTTTCTTTTTCAGGGTTTCTTTTCCAGCTGAAGCGCATTGTTTTTGGCTTCTGCTCTTTTTCGGAGGGCTGTCTTTTCCGCTCGGCGACAATGACTTTTGTTCATCGGATGTAGACTGAAACATAGAATTCATCATAATTTTAACACTTAACGTTTTTAACAGTTCTGCACGCGCAATGCTGCTACCTTTGGATTGGGTTTTACGCAGTGATAGGTGATTACCGCTCTAAGATAAGCCACAGGAATGCGTTACTTTTTGGGAGCGTCACGATTGTCAGAAGAACGACTGTCAGAATTGGAGGAAGACAGCATGAAATTCAGAAAGCCGTTCTCGGACAGCCGTTCATCTGACAGTCGTTATGCACCAGATGATTTACATTTGGTTTGACGGACTGTAAAATATTCAAGGATAAGGAGGGATTCCAATACAATGGACTGCAATAGGTTGGCTGGAATATACTCAAGGATTAGGAGGGATTCCAATGCAATGGATGGCAATAGGTTGGCTGGAAAATACTCAAGGATTAGGAGGGATTCCAATGCAATGGATGGCAATAGGTTGGCTGGAAAATACTCAAGGATTAGGAGGGATTCCAATACAATGGATGGCAATAGGTTGGCTGGAAAATACTCAAGGATTAGGAGGGATTCCAATGCAATGGATGGCAATAGGTTGGCTGGAAAATACTCAAGGATTAGGAGGGATTCCAATGCAATGGATGGCAATAGGTTGGCTGGAAAATACTCAAGGATTAGGAGGGATTCCAATACAATGGATTGCAATGGGTTGGACTGGTTGTAAACTATTTACAAGATCAGCTGGGTTAATTGACATGGATCGCATTGGGATGGATTGGTTGTAAAATACCCACAGGATTAGCTTGGCTTGAAATTTGATGTACACTTGATGAGCAAACAGAAATTGACCTTCTCTCGTTAAAGAACAAATAGTTTCCATGGTATGACTTTTTGCTTTTCTTTCCTTGTGGAAGGAGATGTCGTTGTGTGTGTGTGTGTGTGCGTGTGTGTTTGTGTGTGTGTTTATACATTTAATTTGTTCCATTGTTAAAGGAGACTACTTTTACCTCAGAATGTTGCTGGCTTTAACTGCAAATGAGACAGATAGGCTAAGACGCGCGCGCGCGCGTGTGTGTGTGTGTGTGTGTGCGTGCGCGCGCGCGTGTGCGTGCGTGTGTGTGCGTGCGTGCGTGTTTGCGTGCGTATGTGCTTATGAAAATTATTTTATTTATTTGTGACTCTGTAACTTCAGTGATATTCAATGTATTGTTGCTTTTTGTCGTTGCTTTATGACTTTTTCTTGGTGCCAAGTTTGTTGCAAAGCTGGGCAACCATGTCTTATTGTCGCTTTAAGCTATTTCAATTCTTCGTTTTTCAATGCATACATTATTTCATCATTTCATAAATGCATGTTTACGCAATGCATACTTTTTGAAGAAACTGGAAACTACATGGATACCAGTCAAAGGCCCAGATTAACTGCAAACCGACAAGTTGGTCATGCTATTTTTAAGCAGTGCATACTGTTTGGAAAAACTGAAAAAAATATAATGTTTACGTATTCTTGTCCCCCTAAAGGCCCTGACTAACTTCAATAGCAACAAGTTGTTAGATTGATGATTTTATTTGATCGTGTGGGTGACCTTTAAAGTAACATTTTTGTGAGCAATCTGCTGTCCTAGGACGCAACTACAGAAGCAAATGAAACTCTTTTGTGGCTGGTTTTAGTGTCTGCGTATTCTTTGTCTTATATTGTTTTAATTGAACTGAAAGCATCACAACGTTACTGATTGTACAATGCAGAACTGGTGTGTTTTGTTATGTTTTGATTTACCTTTTGTTTATTCTTTATACTACTTTTAGGCTTACTTGACAGAAATCCCGCAAGGCAAAATTGCAACGTGAACAGATATCAAGGGAGTGTGTGTGTGTGTGTGTGTGTGTGTGTGTGTGTGTGTGTGTGTGTACGTGCGTGCGTGCGTGCGTGCGTACATGTCTGTGTCTGGGGAGGAGGAGGGGGGAGGGGGGTTACGAGTGGAATGAAGTAAATGCAGTGGGAAGGAAGACAACGAAAGGTCTTTTACTTTTCATTAAAATCTCTCTCTCGCTCGCTCTCTCGCTCTCTCTCTCTCTCTCTCTCTCTCTCTCTCTCTCTCTCTCTCTCTCTCTCTCTCTCTCTCTCTCTCTCTCTCAAAACTAATCTCTTTTCCTAATATTTCGCTTTTTTCCCTTACATCTGAACATTGACATTATCCAGAAACTAATGCCTAGTAAAGAGTATCTACAAACGCTGTCTTTGTAGTAAAGAGCAAAGTCGAGGGAAACCAACTGCGCTAGTCTAATTAAATTTCCAGTCTATATTATTTTGCTCAAGGCTTAGGTGCTGTTGCATTGATTTTTGTTCGCTCGTCTCATACACAATTGTCAAACTTCAATAACTATCTTCATGGCTTAACCAAGATTTTGATATATTATCCTACGATTATTTCGGTGTTGAGTGAAATGGGAAGTAAAAAAATAGGGAGGGGGGAGGGGGCGGGCAATAGGCCCGTGCTGCTTTTAATAGCAATTTATTAATAACTTATTTTGTCAAACTTAGTTCCATATTTTCTCAGCTGAAACAAGTCTTTTCCATCTTTTGGGTGTTTGTTTGTTTTTTGTTCTGGTTGATTTTCCAAAGATATTACATTTACAGACTGATGATTTCCCGTCCACTATCTACCTGTTTATGCTTTTTCACTGTAAGTGTATGTGTGTGTGTGGGGGGGGGTGTCTTTTGGTTGTTATATTAACAACTGTAGAGTGCTTCTCCTTCCTCGTTCAGTTTTCTTCTTCTTTAGTCCTTTGACCCTCTTTGGACAAGGCAAAAGGGGTGAGAGAGAATTGTGCTGTAAGTGATTGTAGTGTGGATGTACTGTAGGCCTGCTATTTCTGCAGGATTTCGTTTTCGAGGGAAGCAGCATAAATACCGGTAATACTTATTATCAACACTATTGCCAATAATATTCATAGTGATATTAATAGGGTAAGACGGGGTAAAAAGCCCATGGGCGGGCAAGAAGCCCATGCCAATTATCTCATGAAATAAAGAAAATTTCAGTCACATTTCGCCCATGAGACGAGTGTTAATGTTTAGCATTCGTCTTATGGGCCTAAACATTAACACTCGTCTCATGGGCGAAATGTGACTGAATGTTCTTTTCATGAGATAATTGGCATGGGCTTCTTACCCACCCATGGGCTAAATGTTTTACCCCGTCTTCCCCTAGTAATGCTAATTGTAGGCTACCACTAACTATCTCTTTTCTGACTGACAATGGTGATCATCATTTTAGCAGTGACAACCTCGCTGATCTGGTCTGCTAAGCTCTGCGCAAGGGGCAATAACTGTGTACCATTCTATTTCTCTTGTCAGATTTATCTCCCTTATTTCATTTGTGCCGTAAACTATAAAATGATATGTAGACAAGTAGCATCATCACCCCATTTTGAAAGTAGGTTCTGTAAACTATCTGTATTGTTAAGCAATCCGGAACTTTACTGGTGTTGCACTGCCTTTGGGCATTGCCTCCAAGATCGTTTCCCCATCTTTACATCTACTAATGTCCCATATGTGTCTGTTCCAGACCGGAGGACGTTAAATAGATTTACTTTACTACTAGCATCACCCCTCCCGCCCTCCACTTCCCCCCTTCCCTCTTCCTAAGTAGAGAGTAAAATAAATGACAAAATATAGCATGACCGAATGAAGTTGACAACAACAAATATATATATGTAAAAAAATTATAATATTCAAAAGAGTTACATGTGTCCATTACAACCCGTGTTGACCAGAAAACAGTCCTAACATTATACAGCATTGCGAAATCAGATTTTAATTAGATGTCAATCATTATAGTTGTTACTCTTGTGGCAGTGCCATAGCCGATGAGGTTTATCCGAGGCGTGGTTACTGCTGCACATATCTGTATTTTTAAAAAAGCTCGGGACTTTACTGGTTAAGCACTGCCTCCGGGTATTGCCTCCAGTATTGTTCCCACCATCTTTATATTTACAAATGCCCCACATGGCCGAAAGGCCGAAGAGGGCGTAAAACCCTATTTTCCATTAGATGTCAAATGAAGCTTGGAGACCAACAAAAACAATTCTTACCGTTATGTATGAAATGGTGATTCATTTTGTCTGAAAATTGAGAAGAAAACTACATTAATATTAAGAAAAAGACGTCCGAGTTCGTGCGCGTTGGTTTCTCATTCATTCAAGAAAATTATGGAAACCAGTATTATATAATATGAATGGGGGGGGGGGGGGGGGGGGGGGGGGGGAGAGGGGGGGGGGGGCGGGAGGGCTAAGCTGACTTGGTTGTGCTGATTGTCGTTGGGTGATAAGTAGTGGCTGGCTGCAGCAGTGCAGTGACCTGCCCTTAATTTTATGAAGTTCTTCTAAAGCTTAAGTGGGAAACTAAATGTTGTTACTTTCTAAATTAGATAAACCGATATACTTAATTTAGAAAGTAACAATGCGGTTAGTTTCCCACTTAAGCTTTAGAAGAACTTCATAAACTTAAGCACATCACACTGGACTCTCACACACTAAACGGGCACTCACACATCCCATTTCAGTCGCACTACTATCCAACTGTGACGACATTTGTGAGGCAGGATTCTGGTGAACTACTACTATCTAAATGAATCTGATGAAAGCCTAATCGTTTCCATCATTATATGTGTAGATCCCCATACATGAATCTGGTAAAATACTTGTATTTCTACATGCGATATTTCATCAGGTTCCTACATGAACGAAACTAGAAAGATTTCTTCAGATTCATTTAAGCTAAACAGTAGCATTTCATCAGAATCATGCCTCACAGACGTCGACACAGTCGTGCGACTGCAGTTGGACGCGTGGGTTGTCGGCCCCTTTAAAGACCCACCCGATCACGTGTCAAAATCACGAGTTTCACGTGTTTGCCCTCTTATAGCTGGTAAGAAATCTTGTTTTGACCAGGTCTCACTATCATACAAATGCCCCCAAATTCAAACCGAAACAACATTTTAAAGAGCAGCCTCAATTTGAACATGGGGGCATTTCTATGTGGGTCACAGCTACCCAGAAGAAAACAAGGGACTTAATCGTGGCGCGTCTGTGTATCAGAGCAAAAAACAACAAGGTGGGAGCTTTGATCAGGCTGCTGGTGATGCTTGGATTCACGTCCTTTTAGCGTGAACCTCTTCAGGGCAGATAAATCAGGCTGACGGTTTAAAGCTGTTGACAATTAATGTTATTCCTAGCTGAACAAACGCTTTGACCACACGACTCTGAATGACAGACAGAACAGACAACGGACTGAAGTCCACGAGGTGCCAGCTGGGATGGAGCTGAAGAGTAAACCTGTTGCGGTGCATCTCAATTGCACATATATATTTTTTTATTACCCCTACACGCAATCGCGCCTGTGTCGATTGCGCCTGTTGTAGTCATCAATTGCGCCTGTTGTAGCCATCAATTGCGCCCGTTGTAGTCATCAATTGCGCCCGTTGTAGTCATCAATCGCGCCCGTTGTAGTCATCAATCGCGCCCGTTGTAGTCATCAATCGCGCCCGTTGTAGTCATCAATCGCGCCCGTTGTAGTCATCAATCGCGCCCGTTGTAGTCATCAATTCCGCCCGTTGTAGTCATCAATCGCGCCCGTTGTAGTCATCAATTCCGCCCGTTGTAGTCATCAGTTGCGCCCGTTGTAGTCATCAATCGCGCCCGTTGTAGTCATCAGTTGCGCCCGTTGTAGTCATCAGTTGCGCCCGTTGTAGTCATCAATTGCGCCCGTTGTAGTCATATCTTTGCGCCCGTTGTAGTCATCTATTGCGCCCGTTGTAGTCATATCTTTGCGCCCGTTGTAGTCATCAATTGCGCCCGTTGAAACGGCTGAAATGGTCCATGAAAAACAGAGACATAATGGAAGTTTTGCATGAATTGAGATTTGTGTTCTAGAAGATAGAGCTTACTTTTCTTATAACTTTTGATATTGGAGACTGCTGGACTGTGAAGAGGGGAAGTATTGTCTGTGTTGTTTGAAAAACACATTGTTGTTGAAATATGACACGTTCTGTTTTGTTTCGTCCATACAATAACGTCACTCTGCACTTGTGTATTTGTTTGTGAGGTACTTTCCTTATCAAAAATACAGACAACAGAATTCAGTAAGCTTTTCTTGGTGTGTTTTGTATTTTATTTTACCGCAACTACCAACAAATGTGTTTCAACCACACAAAAGGTCTGAGCTAAAACCATGGGACTTTTGTTCAGGCTGACAGTTAAGGGCCAGTCACACGTCCACTAAAATCGCACGACTGTACGATACGATTCGATCACGTGGTATCGAAGAACAAATGTGATTGGCGCATCGAGACCATGTGATCGAATCGTATCGTACAGTCGTGCGATTTTAGTGGACGTGTGGCTGGCCCTTTAAGCCGGTTGATCTCCCTAGCGGTGCAAATTGTTTCATTATTTTGAATGATTTAAATGACCATCAAATCTGATTCCCAGACACCAAAGACAACAGACTGAAATCTTTGATTTGCCAGTTGTGATGGAGCTGAACAGTGAACCTATTGAACCTTCGTATTGTCCACGATGGAAGACGTTTGTTTGTTTCTTTCATTTCCTTTTAAATTCAGTTTTAGTATTTCGTGACAGTTAACCCATTGAACGCTTTTCGAATTACCCATGATTTGTGTTTTCTGAAAATTGATTTTTTAACATGTTATCGAATCACTCCCCCCTCCCCTCAATTCAATTCAAATTCAAAATTCAATTCAATTCAAAAATCTTTATTATCCATTAAAAAACAAGTTTAAAATGGAAAATTTTCTTCCACAACATGTGCAGCAGATTGAACTAAAACATGTACATTAAATCAATTATTAAGAACACACACACACACACACACACACACACACACACACACACACACACACACACACACACACACACACACACAAACTATGTACATAATTTGAAACATGTACATTAAATCAATTATTAAGAACACACACACACACACACACACACACACACACACACACACTATGTACATAATTTGATAATTATACATAAATTAGAGAATTACAAACATTCAACAAATAATGATTGTTTTCAAGGCAATTACAAAATATTACATTCACAACCACACAAAGAGAGAGAGAGAGAGAGAGAGAGAGAGAGAGAGAGAGAGAGAGAGAGAGAGAGAGAGAGAGAGAGAGAGAGAGAGAGAGAGAGAGAGAGAGAGAGAGAGAGAGAGAGAGAGAGAGAGAGAGAGAGAGAGAGAGAGAGAGAGAGAGAGAGAGAGAGAGAGAGAGAGAGAGAGAGAGAGAGAGAGAGAGATAAGTCATCAACATTGATAAATCAATAGCAATATTACAGGAAATATATTATCTCTCACACATCCAATTACACCCACACTATACAAAATATTTATCAAGCAGCAATTATGTCATTAAGTTATTTTAAAACATATCAATAAAGTAATTATCATTAAACATTATCACAGTCATCAATAGTACCAATATTAAACATATTAAGGGAATATTAATGACAGACAGGCAGACCCCCCCCCCCCACACACACACACACACATACACACACACACACACACACACACACACACACACACACACACACACACACACACACACACACACACACACACAAGAAAATGAGTTACACAGAAGTTTTGAGAGCAGTGTTGGAGTTATTCAGGATTGCTATGGCGGATGGAATGAAGGAGTGCTTGTACTGGTTTTTCTTTGCCAGAGGCGCCCGAAGGCGTCGCCCTGAAGGTAGTGTTTGAAAAGAGTCATGAAGGGGATGAGTGGGATCACGGAGGATCTTGCCAGCTTTACGTCTAGTGAAATCTTTGGAAATGTTTGAGAGTTGCTTCTGTTCTTTACCAATTATTTTAGATGCTTGCTTGACAATGCGTGACAGTTGTGCTTTACATCTTACAGTTAGATTTCCGTACCAGGCAGTGATAGTGAAGGTAAGAATGCTTTCAATCAATGACATGTACACTAATTCCAAAATACTGCTATTTACTTGAAAATATTTAAGCTTCCTGAGAAGAAAAAGCCTTTGGTTTGCCTTTTTACACACACTATCAACATGGCTGCTGTAACTAAGCTTCTTATCTAAAAGAACACCAAGGTATTTAAAAGTACCGACTTGTTCTACATTTTCACCCTTGATTTTACATGGCCTTGCCAGTGAGGCGTCATGCACCCGATCCTCTCCAAAGCACAGCTCTTTGGTCTTCTGGACGTTAAGTTCAAGGAAACTTGAGTTCAACCAGGATGTTACATGGCCTTGCCAGTGAGGCGTCATGCACCCGATCCTCTCCAAAGCACAGCTCTTTGGTCTTCTGGACGTTAAGTTCAAGGAAACTGAGTTAAACCAGGATGTTTGATGGTCTATGAACAGAAAATATTTTGAGAGTGATTCTTCATCCTTAAGACGAGCAACTAAAGCCATATCATCAGCAAATTTAAGTAAGGTGAGAGCGGAAGTATTACAAGTTAGTTCATTAGTGTAAATTGAGAAGAGAATCGGGGACAAGACACAACCCTGGGGTGCTCCGGTGTTCAAAACAAGCTCATGGGACAGATGACCACAGACACTGACCCTTTGTGATCGGTCACGCAAAAATGACCTGATCCACAGCACAATATCTGTATTGACCTGAAGGTCGAGTAGTCGCGAAATCAACAAATGGGGCTGTAGGGTATTAAAAGCAGAGCTAAAATCCATGAAAAGTACACGAGAAAAAGTACCGGCCTTGTCAAGGTGACTTACGATGTGGTTCAGTAAGACAATAATTGCATCGTCAACGCCTCTTTTTGCCCTGTAGGCAAATTGCAGTGGGTCCATGTAGTCGGCCACAGTGGCAGTCAGCTGATTGCAGACCACTCTCTCCATACACTTACACAGTATGGAGGTCAATGCCACTGGCCGAAAGTCATTTAACTCCTGCGCCTTGGCTTTTTTAGGCACTGGGACAATGGTGGATGATCTCCAAATGCGGGGAACAAAATGAGTGTCTAAAAGCAATTGAAACAGTCGTGCAAAAACAAGACTAAGCTGAGCTGAACATTGTTTTAAAACGTTACCAGTTAAACCATCAGGTCCAGGAGCTTTCCTTGGGTTAACATGCGAAAAACAAGAGCGAACCGCTGACTCTGAGACATTCACAGTGTTAGAAGTAGACATAAATGGGTCACACAAATCATCACGTTCTTGTTTAAAGTTATGAACATCAAATCGTGCATAAAATGTATTTAAATCATTGCTAAAAGTAACTGGGTCATCACATTGAATCTGCTGTTTATTCCCCCTCCCCATCATTGTATTCAAACCCTTCCATGCATCTCTCACATTCCCCCCCACAAACTTCTCCTCTACTTCACTCTTGTAATGCAGTTTTGCAGCCTTGGCTTTCCTGTTTCCTCTAGTTCTTTTACTTTTTGTGCATCACCGCTCAAGAAAGCTACCTTCTTCTCATTTAAGCACTGTTTGATTTCTTTACAAACCCATGGCTTATTGTTAGAGTAGATTAGAATGTTTTTTGTTGGCACAACAATGTCTATGTTAAACTGAACATAAGCAGTGATGGCGTCGGTCAGCATGTCGTAGTCGGTCTCGCCCTGAAAGAACACGTCCCAGTCCGTCGCCTCGCAGCAGCCTCTCAGCGTCTCTATACTGTTGGCGTCCCAGCACTGAACAGAGCGTGAGCTCGAGGGTTCACGTTTGACAAGTTGCCGGTACGATGGGAGCAGGTGGACCACGTTATGGTCAGACCGTCCAAGGGGCGGCACCACACGGTCGACGTAGGCATCAGCGATATTAAGATAGCACTTGTCTAGAATTTTGTTTTTGCGTGTGGAGTGTGTGACATATTGGTGAAGGTTAGGCATGTGCTTTGACAGAACACAACTGTTGAAATCTCCCAGTAGAAACACAGGCTGGTCACTTTTCAATGCCTTATTATAGTACTCTAATGTGATCTGCAGCTGAAGTGAAGTTATGACCAGGCACATAAACAAGAATCAGTCAACTGACCAAACTCCCGAGGGAGGTAGTGAGGACGGAATGACACAGTTAATAGCTCATAGTCTGGAGTGCTGACACGGTCACGCACTGTGTAGTTGGTAGCCCATTGTTTGTCAACAAACATCAACAACCCCCCACCCACAGTTTTGTCAGTCTTTTCTTTGTCCCTGTCAAAACGAATTGCACTATAGCCCTCTAGATCCCCAATGTCATCCCCCTCCGATAACCACGTCTCGGTCACACAAAACAAATTGCACTATAGCCCTCTAGATCCCCAATGTCATCCCCCTCCGATAACCACGTCTCGGTCACACAAAACAAATTGCACTATAGCCCTCTAGATCCCCAATGTCATCCCCCTCCGATAACCACGTCTCGGTCACACAAAACAAACTGCATCGGCGATAATCGCCATCGTAACGCACGAGTGCTGTCAGTTCATCCATTTTATTCTTCAGTGAACGAGCATTTGTCAGTGACACAGTTGGCAGTGGAAACCTCCCTCCCCTTCTCCGAAGCCTATTTCTAACCCCTCCCCTTGAACCTCTCTTTTTCTTCTTATTTCGTTTTCCTTGTGTTGTTTCTGTCCAGTCAATGTCAACATTGGGAGCAGTCAGCGGACTGTCAGCGAACGACAACAAGAACTCACGACTGTAGTACAGCAACTGTCCGCCATTTTCATCACTGGCTCGATTCGAATTTGAAGTTTGTCCATTTACAAAACACATCAGCACACTCACTGTCACCAAGCCCACGAAACACAACCAGCAAACCTTCGCACACATCTTGACTTAAAATTTAGACGACTAAAACAGAATGAACTAGACAAAAGCTAAATATCTGCTGCATGAAGTTGCGTGGGGTCGTCCAGACAGAGTCACGCCCCCTCCCCTCTCTCTCCCTCTCCACACACACACACTCACTCACACACACAACACACACACACACACACACTCACTCACACACACTAACACATACCGTTCAGTTGCTTTGGGGTCCAGTTTGACCTTCCATTTATGTTCCTCAATAAATGTACCTCCTAAAGGCATTTAATCAGCGCTGCATTGTTTTTTTCAATCAATAATTGGTCCTTTTCGAAATGGCGTGTTTTACACCTTTGTCCCTTCATGGTTTTATTGTTAGATTTATTGGCGTATTTTATATTTTAAAATTATCGTCCAATCTGATGTAATTTTGTCAAAGTATCGAATGCAATGTCTCGACTTTCAATGATTCTGCTATGTGTGTGCGTGTAACGTGTGCTGTTTGTTTGTTTTGTGTTCAATGCTTCGGTACATGCTCGAGGCTTCGTGTATGTGGGTTTTTTTTTTGCTTACGTTGTTGGGTTTTTGTTGTTTTTCTGGGGGGGAAATCAGCCAGTCTTTTTGTTATCTTCGGAAGTTTTTTTGCTTGACAGAACTTCCACATGAAATGGTTGATGCCATATTGCCCTAGAACTATTTGGTTTGTTGTTTGTTTTTAACCAAGATACACTGTTTACTTAATGTTGTTCCAAATAAAGTTTTGTTTCTTCTCTGCTTATTTTTTTCTGGAAGAAAATTTGCTAGTGTTTCTGTCGTTCTGGAGATCTCTTTGCTTGACAGAACCTCTACTTACGCCTGGAATATTATATTATGATCGCTCGTCCGTCCCGAGGGATGATGACCATGCTTCAACAGTTCGTCCATGTGGAAATCTAGGATGCTGGATGAGTTCGCATATGGCTAGTGAGGCCAATGCGAACCAGGAAGGATCTCTGACAGGAGAAAGAGTTGGGGGGATCTGTCAGGGTTACAGAGCTGCGACTGTTCAGGCGGATCTTGCCCGCCTCATGCTTTGCCTGCGATGCCTCCATACGGTGCGCCTCGAAGTTGGTGGCTCCCTTTGTTACCACACCACCATTATAGTGCGTGAATCATTGACCTAGACCCACGGCAGTTTGGGTTTTTGCTAATGAAGAAGATGTGTTTAAAGTCCCCCGACCCGGTGTCGCGAGAAATATGTCCTGGTGTGGAATATTTCCCGGTCACCGTAATATGCAGGCCGCGCCACAACCGTAACAATAACTTTTTTTTAATATTGAGACTAAGTGCTCAATCTACACAGAAAGAACCGAGAAATTGAGCGGGAGGGTGTAAATCTGCGTCTTTGCCGAGAACTCGATGTACTTGCCATGGCACTTGCCTTCGCCTTTTTCCAAAATGGCGGACGATGCAAACAAACACCCATGCAGGGAACAATAATTAATAATAACTTTTTTAAGAATATCACTGACTTCTCAATATCTTAATGATGAATCCTCTGCTCTTCCTGTTTGCCTCAAGACGTCTCTGAATGTAGTCAGGAACGAATCCTTCCCAAACAGCAAACAATTCGAAAAAGGAAACGGGACGGGCCTACATTATTTATACAGATAAGACCCGTTTCATGTTTTTTGTTAATTTGTTATTTTTACCACCCGCGAACGAAGAGAGTGAAGCTGGTAATGTTTTCAGTGCATTCTGAAGCTGACTATCTATCTATGTTAACACGATAACGTTTGCACAAAGGGTCCTCGGACGCTCACATTTCGCATGCGAATAGGTACGAAGAATATCCAGGCACAGTTCGACAATGGAGGTCATAGATCAAAGGTCAAGGTCACTGGAGACGAAAAAGCTGCCGAACACCTATAACGGATTGACCTAGGACGCTCAAACTTTGCATGCGGATAGGTACTAAAGATATCTAGGCCAAGTTCAAAAATGAAGGTCATAGGTCAATGATGCCCAAAATGCTGTCGAGCACCTGGCACGATTACGATTGAATGGAGGGACCTAGGACACTCACATTTTGCATGCAGATAGGTACTAAGAATATTTCGACCAAATTAAAAAATGAAGGTCATAGGTCAAAGGTCAAAGTCACTGGAGCCAAAAATGCTGCAGAGCACCTGGCACGATAACGTTTAAACGGAGGGACCTAGGACACTCAAATTTTGCTTGCGGGTAAGTACTAAGGATATCTAGACCAAGTTCGAAAATGAAGGTCATAGGTCAAAGGTCAAGTTCACTGGACAGGAAAATGCTGCCGCGGGGCTGGTGGTCTAGCGTCTTATAGCTCTAATTCGTTGTTGTTGTAGTGTGTTTTTTACTGGTAAAAGAAACAGTTGACTTTTCTATTTTTTTCAAACAGTGTGTTTCTTTGTTCGATGTTGATATTATTATGAGTTATCTCAATGTCTTTGCATAAAAGCGGTTATAAAATGACATTAAAGAAACAAAAGAGAACAGGGATAATATGACCCAGCTGATCATGTGATGTGCCCAAATCCCCCCCCTCCCCCCCTCTCTCTCTCTCTCTCTCTCTCCAGACTAACTAACTCTCTCTCTCTCTCTCTCTCTCTCTCTCAATGCATCCATGGCGCTATATTGCGATGTACCGTTTCTACATTTAAAGAGCTTAACCCTTGCCCATGTATTCTACCAATTTCGGCATACCTACGGCTACTGCTGACCGGCAAACTGGAAACAAAAATCAAATCCCATAATGATTTTAAATTCTGTTAAATTCTGATGATGACATGAGTGCAACATACTATGGAATGGCGTCTACTGTCTGCTGAGTGAAAGTAAAGTATTATTGATTGGATTCAAAGTTTGGTATTTAAAACCAAGGCAAATAACTCGGCCTGTTGAAAATACAATGGTTTTCAAGGTCTGGCATAAGACCATAAAAACGCAAATGATTATTTATTGCCAAATTGGGCTTAGTCTCTTTTAAGGAAAAAAAGGCGCGGAAAATTACTTAATGCGCAGATTGTATTTGAACTCTACTGATTTGGAAACAAAAAGTGCAAGTTATAAAGTATATTTCATTTTATGTTGTTTTGTTTTTTAGTGAAGGCAAGCTGTTATTAAACTGGGACATTCTGTTAGAAGTGTGGTCCTCTCTTCATGTTTTACACACTCAGATGCTAATAATGAGTGTAACAGAATGGTTGTTGATGTTAAGTTTGAATTCTGAATGGGAATTTACAATTTTATTTTTAAATTCATATTAATGATGGGCCTCGTTATCTCCCATATTTTTACATGACCATATGCTTTGCCCCAAAAAAAATCCTCTTTTTCCCCCCCGTTTGCTTTCTTAGTCAAATCCGTTTCTTTGCAAAGCGCTTGAACACTGGCATTTTCCATTTATGTTGGTGTTTTTTTATCTATCTCCCCGCAATGCTATATGAACCGCCTCACAGAATCGCTTCAAATTTTATACGATGGTATGTTATCACCTGTCCTTCAAATGTCCCATGGAATAATAACTATAGCGGCGGCGAACTCGTCGCTGAACCCGACGACACCGTTTGTTTACCAGTGACGTGGGTTGAATATTTATGATGACAGTGGCGCTGCAGTTCTTTTTCTTGTTTTTCTGTTTCATTTTTGTTGTCCTTTGTCCAACTAAGGTCGGCAAAGGAGTATAAGCTTGTCGCTTTTTTCTGTGTTATTTATATGTTTGTCTGTTGTTGTTTTTTGTTGGTGGTGGGGTTTTTTGCGTGTTTTTTTCCCAGCGTCAGTCATACAAATATTCAAGCGTTATGAATTGTTTCTGCTGACGTTTTTAGATATCATATTACACACACACACACACACACACACACACACACACACCAGACCTGTTTACCCCCTACACAAGTCTTCAGTAGTCTGGACAGCTGAAATGAGTAGTTTTGGTGCAAAATGTGTAGTTTTATTCATTAAACCATCAAATAATATTAACTGAAAATGAGTAATTAGAGCATTATTTTCAATTTCGAAGAGTAGTAGAGGTCCAAATTGAGTAGAATACTACTCGAAAAGAGTAGAATAAACAGGTCTGACACACACACACACACCAAATCATAACCACTCCTTCAACTCCCCGTTATTGTTAACGTTGTTGATATTGCAGGTTTTGTGGCAACACTGTTCTATTCTGGACACACAGTTCCTTAAAGACCTTTTTGAAAATATAATTTACTTTACGCGCGGCTATGAAGCCCTATTGTTCTATTTCTACACACTTTAAACTCATTATACGCCTGACAAACATTTCTTTAAATATTTCCAGTTTATAGCCAGTTTTCGATGTTGATGTGTATGGTGGCAGTTTTCGTTCACAGTTTAATTTACATGGCGCAATCATGTGTTTTGTTTGAAGAAATCAAAAGTTCTTGTATATCCCTAACTATGTGCATGCATATCTTCGTTCCCCAGACCTTGAGGCCTATATACACTGAACAAAATTCAATGCTCTTTTTTCTTGAAAAAAGAAAAACTAATTTTTGTTCGCCACTACTTTGTTTGTATCGCTGTGAAATTGTTAATAACGAGATCGATGTCGATGAGTTTCTATTTCAGCGATCTGTTGGAAAGAAGGTGTTTATTTATTGCGAAAGACTAAGAGGCTTGTGTTTTCTACTTATGTTGATTTTATTTCATCGAGATGTTGGAAAGAAGGTGTTCATTTATTGCGAAAGACTAAGAGGCTTGTGTTTTCTACTTATGTTGATTTTATTTCATCGAGATGTTGGAAAGAAGTTGGTTTATTGCGAAAGACTAAGAGGCTTGTGTTTTCTACTTATGTTGATTTCATTTCATCGAGATGTTGGAAAGAAGTTGGTTTATTTCACAAGATTAGTTTCTGATGTTCTAGATTTGTCAGTTCTATGAATTCTAAGCGAGCCGTTGGAAATATTTAATGTAAGACTCTCATCGATTTGTGATATTCCATTTTTGTCAATTTTATTACAATATGTTGGAAAGAAGTTGGCTTATTTGCAACAAGAGGCTAAAAGGCCCGCCACATTACATATGATTCGATCCCAATGCGATGCGATTGTGACGATGTCTGTGAGTCATGATTCACGTGAAATACTTCCATCTAGGCATTATTCCACTATTTTCGGCTCACTATATTCAAGTAGACCCCAACACATGAATGAAATATAATGTCTGATACCTCTTCTTCTTCTTCGATCGCGCAGACACTTTCCTGTCAATTATGAGCGCAGATTCGTCATGCTGCCGTTATGCGCCTATGAGAAATAGTTAGGCCCAGGAAGTCCGACTTTGGCTGGAGGAAATCGTTTTGAAAGTATTTCTTGAAAAAAAGACAGGAGAATGGACCGGTAAGGCAGAAAGATAGTAGATGACAGTAAGCAAAGGGAAAAGGCAGAGTCAAAGAGAGTAACAGATTAGAGGAAGCTACAAGCACAGAACTTCCAGAAGATGGGGAAACTATTTATACAAAAGCCCCCCCGGGGATAAATGTCTGATACAAAAGTATAGATATTTCATCAGATTCAGATTTGTGTGCGTAGAACTAGGAAATACAGCAGTGAACAAAACTAGTAGGATTTCGTCAGATTTATTTAGACAGTTGAATTTCACGACAATCATGCCTCACAAGTGTCAAACCGCATTAAGGTCGAATCGTATGCAGTGTAGCGGCCCCTGAATAAACATGTTTCTGATGTTCTAGTTTTGCCAGTTCTATGAACTAAACGAAGAAGAAGTAGAAAAATCTGTTTAACGTCCTCCAGTCTGAAACAGACACATATGGGACATTAGTAGATATAAAGATGGTGGGAACGAGCCTGGAGGCAATGCCCGGAGGCAGTGCAGCACCAGGAAAGTCCCGAATTGTTAACAATACAGATATTATATGAATTAAACGAGCTGTTGGAAATAAATTATATACTACCACTGGCTACAAATAGATGGTCTATTATTTGTTGTTGTCAATACTCACCTTCGCCATTCATTCTACAAAGAACATTGACATTTTGATATGGGGGGGGGGGGGGGGGGGGGGGGGGGGAGTTTATCCAAAGCACAATTTAGCCGAAGTGGTATATTATTTGCTGTTTTCTTCCGAAGACGGAGTGCGGCTGCCCACCTGGCGGGGTGATCAAAAACGGTCACATGTAATGTTCCCATTCTTAGCTGATGCACTTGTGCCATAGTCGGTGTTCAAGTGCTTCCGCTGTTGGGATGATCCCTGGAGTCTTTTAGCCAGGGTAGGCAACATAATTTTGCTGTTGTCAACATTCTACGTTCCTCAATGTGGTCAATTTGCTATGTTTGGCTTAGTTTACCATATTCTTTACCGTATGTGTGGTTGTGTGCTTTGAACGGGTTTCTACAATTAAAGGATATCATCTTATCTATAGGCCTACGTCTGTGATGATTTGTTGACGATTAATATCATAATCTTGATTATGATTACATAGACTAACACACGACCACTTCGTTGATTTGGATCATAGGCCTAGCCTGTAATATTATGATAATACAATGAATTAGAACAAGAGAACATGTCGGAGTATTTTTTTTTTCTTTCTGTTGTCCAAGTCTATTTTTATGACCGACACTGCCAGCGATACTACCTTTTTTGGATTTTTCTTTCAATCAAAAAACATTTTTTAAATAATATTATTATTGATGAATATATAATTTATAATCATTGACTATGCTCTCGGCTCATCTATGTCCTTTTTCGTCTCTCTCTTTTTTTCTCTCAACAGAAAAAGAGCGTCCTTTTCACATTTCTTCATTTATTGTTTATTCACACTTCATTTTGCCACTGACCGTTAGTTTTTCGGCTAATGTTAAGATCAGCTCCCTCCGCTGTTCCAGGGTGAAGTTGGCCCACCATTCATTACCTTTTTCCTTAAGCTGAGACACGCGGGAACAGCTGGAGGAAGCTGATCTTAACATTTGCCATGTTTTCAATATTGTTGTTATTATTGGGCCCTAGCGTTGGCTAACAAAAAGCAAGGGGATGTCACTGTGTGTCAGTGTTTCATGAATGACGTATGTGTATTTGTCCTAGGGCTAGCGTTAGGATTAGGCTAACCCATGTTTACGGATAGCCTATGGGGTCTTATTGGAAATGTAGGACGTGTCTGATATTTGTCTGTAACTTAGCATTTACTGAACCATTTTGTTTACAGACAGATCGCCTCATCTTCGTCCTTTTAAAACACGAAAGACGAAAATGTAGGGATTTTTTACTTCTTTTCCCCCTCATCGTCATCTCTCTGTGTTAATGAATAGCTTTTTGAAGTTTTTTAATTCAGTTAATACAACTGTTAGAGACTGTGCACTTGTGTTGTATGCATAAGTGTGTGTTTGATTAATTATGTGTATTTTGTGCTCGTGGCCACCTGTTTTATATTCTGTTCATCCTCCATCCATGCCCCCAAGAGGGGTCAAAGGATTATCATTAAATTAAAAAATCGAAATTGTGTGTGTGTGTG
Source organism: Phymorhynchus buccinoides (assembly GCA_017654935.2). NCBI lineage: Eukaryota > Metazoa > Mollusca > Gastropoda > Neogastropoda > Raphitomidae > Phymorhynchus > Phymorhynchus buccinoides. The sequence goes on from CM065685.1 coordinate 63,756,116, forward strand.
TCAGTGTGTGTGTGCGTGTGCGTGTATGTATGCGTGTGCGTGCGTGTGTGTGTATATATGTGTGTGTGTAAGTGTCTGTCTGTCTGACTGCGTGTGGCGTGCGTGTGTGTGTATATATATATGTGTGTGTGTGTAAGTGTCTGTCTGTCTGACTGCGTGTGAGGTGTATACATGTGTACTGCTATGTATAACTTTCCCAATACAAATATCTTCGTGCACAAACGACTTATTCGCTAGTTCTAATTTCTCTTTTTTTTTGTTGCCATGTTGTATGCCTGTGCAATATCCAATGAACCGCGGCACAGAATCACTTCAAATGTTTCGCGATGGTATATTACATAAAGCTAAAGTGTCTCATCAAGTACCTACTGCAGTGAATGACTTCTGGTTGCACTTGCGACATCTGTGTTCGTTCGTCATAGGTTAGAATCTGTTTTCACAAATAAATGTTTGAGTGAACAGTATTTGCAGATACACAACCAAAACACACACGCGCGCGCGCGCGCGCGCACACACACACAAACACACGCACGCATGCGCACACACAGGCACGCGGGCACACACACACACACACGTGTTGTAGTGTGTGTGTGCCTGTTGATGGAAGCTTTATGTTGATGTTAATTTATGTTGGTCTGCTTGTCTGATGACAAATAAATAAAATTCCCATGATTTCATGTGGACTGCGTTGCTGTGTGTGTGCTTGTGTGTATATGTGCGTGCGTGTGCGTGCGTACGTGTGTGTGTGCGTGTGCGCTTGCTTGCGAGAATGTGTAGGCTATGTTTGTCTGTGAGAGAGAAAGAGGCTCTGGCTTTCTCTGTTTCTGTCTGCCTGTCTCTGAGCGCCTGTTGAAATGAAACGGGTGTACGGGTGTAACGTACTCGGAAAGAAACAGAGAGAGAGAGAGAGGCAGAGATATTAAAATTAGAACCCCAGTGCTGTCAGTGCTGTCACCACGTAAGAGAGTGACAGAAACATTTCACTTATCTGGAACTCGGAGTCAAATAATGTTTAGAGAAAAGACAATAATTATTATGCAATTATATAATTATTATGTAATGTGATAATCTCAGAAACAGAGAAAGCCAGAGTTAGCCGTTAACATACTTTATGTCATGACTAGTCTTGGTTGTTATAATTATTTTTGGAAGTTCTAAAATTAATCCCGGGTGGGATAATTGGTAGTCTTATGAATATAAATTATAATTAATTAATTTTGGATGTGATAATTATGTTTCTGTATTGTCTGTGATGATGATAATGGTGTGTGTGTGTGTGTGTGTGTGTGCGTGTGCGTGTGCGTGTGCGTGCAAACAGACACAAAAGGGCAACAATATTGTCATCAAACTATGTTCAAGTACTATTACTACAATAATTGAATGTGAACAGTGATAATTTGCCTCAGCTGCCTGGATATTACCACCCTACAGTGTATGAACAGTGTTCAGACCGTGTACAAACTGCCATATATATAAATGGAGATCTGGATCATTGTATAAGGACACCACCAATGTCTAATGCAGTTCCATCTGCTTAATGCTGTTCTGTTATGGTAAAATTTCCATCAAATTTAATTTTAAACTTTGCTTCAGTTTATCTTCCAAAAGGACCCGAAAATGAAAACACTGAATGATTGAGAGACTTTCAAGATCAGCGGGATAAATGGGTGATAGGTGGTGATGTTAATGCTCACGCATTCTCACCATAACCTTTAACCTTTGAACAGAACAAGCTTTGTGACACTAAACTAATCCAAGCCAAAGAAAGAGACCCAATAAAATGTTCACATTTTTATTTAAACCATTAACATTTTGTATTTGTTAACAATGTCCAACAAACAAGTGCAAAAGTTAAACAGCAATTCAATTCAGAACAATTCTGGTCTGTTAGTAACTATTTGTCCAGCAAACAAGGGCACTGAAATTCAAGGATGAACAAGCGTAACACACAACCCAATGAAATTTGAAGGAACAATTACCCTCAGGTGTTTAAAGCAAAAGGTGTGAAAAACAAAAATGGCTCAACCATAATTATTTACTACTTTGAATATGTAATTATTATGGAACATAAGTGTTAAATTTGAATACATTCATGTCAATAGCTTCGAGTAGCAATAGCTCAACAAAGAACCCAGCATGTATCGAAATGGTCCTTAACTTTAATTGAACTGTATATATGGTGAACACAAATAAATCCTCAATGCTTGTGGTTTTCCATGAAGGCTACCTGCCCTGGCTTACCCTTCACTTAAAACATTTGTGTGTGACAATTAATGATATCTACAAAATGAACACAGTTTTTATGAGCACACAAACTTTCTGAAAATCTTGAGTTCACCAGGAGCACTTCAAATCTACACACCAATGTCAAACAACCTTACCCTTTTAGCTTCTTTTTTTTAAGCCCAACTCATCACCGAAGGTCTTCTTTACAATACTGCCTCATAAAAATAAAGAATCATATTTACAGAGTAAAATAATCATAGAAAATATTTTACAACCTTACAGAAAAAAATAACACTTCCAGAAAGCATTGAAGATTTATATCTTAGCATCAAACTGAGGAACACAAAGTCAACACACTTCACCCGACTAAAAACAAAAAGTTTCAATGTCCCTGACCATCTAATAGTAATATGGTCACCATTGTAAAGTAGAGCTGTCACTGTCAACTCCTAACAGTGTTATGCTCGACAGCTAAGAAATACAAATTTTGTATTGCAAGACAGTAAGTGTATACTGACATGAGAGTGACTGTGCAGGCTGGGTTGAAACTCAGAAAAAATCCCTCCATTTTGACTATTATTAAATTGATTAGTTGGAAAACGTTTCTATCTCTCTGACAATAAAGGTTTTGTTTCTGAAAACAAAAAATTATCTCCTCTGAAACCCAATTTCCTTTCACTGTTTCAGTTAAAATAGCCAATCAGTTGTAAGTTTCTCAGCCTGAGCATCGCTCAGTGTTAGGTCATAACCACAATGCCTAAAATCAAAAGTTTAAAAACAAACACAAATTACTCATAAACACTGTTGCAAATCAAAAAAAGGTAATAAACAGACAAGTTGACCTTCATGAATCACACACCTGGTAAATCACACTGACCAAACACAACTTAATTTGGAGAGGGGGAATTCAAAACTCAACTGGGATAAATAGGATGGCAGACAAGGAGGGTGGAGAAGATGCCCCACATGGCCGAAAGGCCAAAGAGGGCGTAAAACATTATTTCTTCGAGGGTGGAGAAGGGGTGGGGTGAGGGGGGATTAATGCAATACTTAGCAAGAACATAAAAGGAAACAAAATCCCAAACCTATACATGTATTATTATGGCACTGTATAACATGGTTGCTCAACAACCCATTGTGTGTAGGAATGAACGCAAGACAAGTACCGTCATTTTCTGACTATAAGGCGCACCTTTGTATAAGGAGCACCCCCCAAATTTAAGATTTTGTTACTATATTTTCTTATTATTTCATCAGTCATTTCATAAGTGCAGGGGTCCGAGTCTTGGAAAAAAGTATCGCCTTATGGTCAGAAAAATACGGTAGTATGCACTACAGAGAAAGAATGCCTACGTGTCAAATGGCTTTTATCATTGGTTGCCAACACTGGCCTGTCATACTAGTGGGGTCCAACAGTAACATGAGAGCTGAACAATGGAGGATTTTCTACATTAATGGAAAATCACGGTACATCTCAGTCATTAAAAAATGACTGTGACTCAAATTAGGAGGCACTTTCACTGACTTTCGGTGCTGCTTCAGGAGGATTAGTTGGAATTGGGGGACTTTATTTTATAATGTCAGCTGTCCTGAAGTCCTTGTGGGGATGCTCCCCTGTGCAAAGGTTCTCCACTAATGATTATAAACAAATCCAGTCCCAGCCTTCAAGAATAGCAATCACCTTCTCTTGCTGCTTGGAAGTCTTCATCAAGCACAACAGAGTGGCTCGTGTACATCATCATTACATGCATGCGAGCGCACACACCTAGTCACACACATACACAGTGACAAACACACACACAGTGACAAACACACAGTCACACACACACACAGAGGGACTCATACATACACACAAACGGGTACACACACACACACACAGACACACCACAGGAGACCAAGAAGCATATACTAGGCTACTTACTGCTAAGGTATATATCACATTCATCTCACTTCAATAAAGATCTATGACTGTTGTTGCTTTTCTGAAGGCGAAGAGTGACACAAAATGTCCTGTCACCAATATTGATCTACACTCAAAATGCTAAAATGGATTATTTCTAGCATCAGGGCTGACCAAACTTTAAAAATTTCACTCACCCTCTACTCTAGGCGAGTAACTGAACAAGTTTACTCACCCGAAAACATTTTCACTAACCCAAAGAAAACAACAACAATCCCTGAAAACACACAGGGGAGAGAGGAAGAGAAGAGAACAGAGAGAGAGGAAAAGAAGAGAACAGAGAGAGAGGAAGAGAAAGAGTGGAGAAGAAAAGAGAAAAATAAATGATATGGGGATAGAGGTGGGGGAAAGAGAGAAGGGGGAGGAGATTGAGGAGACTGCTTTTCCTTTCCTTTCAGCACCAGTGCTGGCATGTTGTTATCTTAGCAGACAGCTGAGCTTGCTTTGATAGTTGGTTGGAAGGGGGAGATTCAGTGGTAAAAAACCAAGGCCGTGCATAACTGAAATTTACAGTCACCCACGGGGCTAGTGACTTTTGAAATCTACTCGCCCACAGATTTTTAAACTAGCCAATGGCTACCAAGCTAGTAGCTTTGGCCAGCCCTGAGCATAACATACAAAATGCCAATAAAAGCTTTTGCTTTGCTATATATATGGATCTGTTCATTGTTAAATATTTTTAATTTGAACAAAAAAAGACAAACTAAAGAATGAAAAATGATCAATAAAAATTACTGAAAGAAACCTGTACCCTAAAATTCAAATTCGCTTCAAACTGAAATGTGAATGCAGGGATCAATCTTGCCACAGGATATCATCGGTCATTTGACCAGTTCGAAGAAAATATAATAGGTCATTTTCATAAAACAATGTCATAATGTAAAAACATTTTTTAAAGGAAATACAACTTGAGCGCAACAAAAACTGGTTTCTAGGGCACTCTGCTGCAATCAAGCACATGTATAGTTTCACAGACTGCATGTTCAAAGAACGACATGAGAAAGTTTTTTTTTTGTTTGTTCCCCCCCCCCCCCCCCCCCCACCCCCCATGAGAAAAGCTAGTACATTACTAAGCAATGTAAAGTAATACTAGGGCAATTATTTGTACAGTCTATTGTTTCACCTAAGTCAAATCTAATCACTATAGAATCAGTTGCAGCGTACGTCAAACTCAACAGACACGAAGCAAACATAATAAGTCATATGACCTCTTGCCTCCAAAAACAGTAGGTCATTTCAAAATTTTATCAGTCAATGACTGATGACCGATGCTAAGAATAATCCCTGTGAATGCTATAATTTATAATTATTCAGTTGTACCTTATATAACAGCACCAACATTGTTGACATTCAAAAGAACAATCCAATAAAGACAACAACAAAAAACCTTGGAAGTAACCTAACACACTACAATCATCTTTTTTCATCAACTCACGTACAAAGGGTTACCACATGTTTGCTCAACGAGTATGACCATTAAAGACAAAAACAAACGCTTCTTGGAAGTAACCTAACACAGTTCCGACTTAAATACTTTCAGCCATTTTCATCTCACAACAATTTTTTATCAACTCACATACAAAGGGTTTCCAAATCTATGCACCATATGAGTATGGCCAATGAATTTTAATTTTCAGCTTAGTCCTTTGTCAAAGACTATGATTCTCACAATAAAAAGCATTGCACAGGTCTGTGCCATGGCCTTGTGGTCAAGCTGGATCTAATTTCTAGCATTTTTCATGCCCCAAAGCCAGTTGTCTTTATGTCCTCTTGGCCACAAAAAGTGGGGATGTATCTAGAGCAAGGCATCTCTAATGTCAACAAAATTTAGCCGTTTTTTGGAACAGCAGTTGCCTCCTTTGCTATCTGGAGGCCATAGTTGGATTCTGCTGTCAAAACTCACAATGCTCTTACACAGGAGCAAAAGAGAAAAAGATATTTACCTGGAGGTACACAAAAATCAATCACCTTCAAAATGTACAGAATACACATACACACACATGCACGCGCGCGCGCACACACACAAACAAATGCACAATCAATCAAACAAGCACAAACACACAAACAAAACAAAAAAACATTTCTGATTGCAACATGAGAACATAAAGCATTCATATTAGCCAATAATTCTTGTCTAGAGCTACAAGTACGGGGGTATAATGCAAATCACACAAATGCCGAATGAACTTAACATAAAATATTTCACTAAGTTTAGAAATTAGCATTCAAATCAATGGTAAAACACTGATAATTAATAACACACACACACACACACACACACACACACGCACGCGTTGTGATACATAAAAGAGCATCGATAACAAAACATCAAGCAAAGAAATGTACTCTCAGTAACCTTAAAATAAGATTTCTGAAAAACAACAGGAATATTGAAATAATAGACATAAATGTTCAGAACACAGAACACAGGAAATACCTTTTCAGCTTTTAATACTTAGCGTTGTGGTTAACTAACATATATTTTCACTTACACACAAAAAGACAGGCGATAATACACACACGTACACACACATGCATGTATGCGTGCACACAGTGTCACACACACACACACACACACACACACACACACACACACACACACACACAAGGTGCTCATGTTTAAATAGAAACAAGATTAGGAATGCAAAAAAGACTGAAAAAGCTGCCAACTGTGTTTAACATACTATACTAGGGTCAACCATAATACTAACAAAAATAGTCAAAAGATTCAAAAATGAAGAAAATATCAATGCAACATAATCACACAGAATACAGAAAACTTTGAATACATTACACAAATCTGCACTACAAGCATACGCCTAAAGTTCAAAGGTTTTAATAAACTAACAAAAATTATGGGATTTAGGCTACTTTTTTGGATTAAAAATGATTGCACTAATAAAACATTTATCCATAAGGTACACTCATGGTTACAAAATAAGCAAACAAAACCATAACAAATAAATTAACAAGAATTGTTGTTGATCAAATAATCTTTGGCATTAATCTTTCTGCAATATATCAATCCTTCTGTGTTCTCCTTTTTGAAGTTGTTCCCATTCACTACAATTCACAGACCAGTGAATATTGGCAGTTAATATTGCCTAGAGCGACTATCATAAAAACTTTTTTTTCACAAACATTAAAACTCCATTAAGGTCTGTGTACACGTTAACATTATTCACAAAATGTAACTATTTCGGATCCCCTTGGCAACACAGTGTTCGACCACTAGTAATATGACTTAAAACTCACTGTGTTGCCATGGGAAAATAGTGATATTTTGTGAATAATGTTAACATGTACACAGACCTTCTTTATAAGAGTAAAAAAAAAAAAGCAGACAAAAACAAACAAAAAACTCCACCTTACAAAGAATTCTTCAAACTAAAGGCGTGTAAAGCTGTCATAGTCAGCTAACTTTTAACTTGTAGTTTTAATATATTTTAAATCAGTGTAATCACAGAACAAAATGCACATTATATCATTATGGTAATGAAAATCTTGTCTCACTAAAATGAAAAAACAAAAACGTTTACATACATCAAATTCTCCAACCACCTTTTTTCCTTTTTTTTTAAGTTGAGTAGTTTCTCAAGTCTTATCGGTTATCCTATCATAGTATCAATTTAAACTTTTAGCAATTGTGTTTACACATGTGTATGTATGTATACAAATAAATAAAACAGCATAAATTCTTTGCCATTGTATCTATGTGCAAAAATAAACAGAATCTGAAGAAAACCAGTGAAATTTGGTTACCAACTCGATATTTACAATTTCATACAAATTTGTCTATGAGTATGACACATGGGTGCATTTTTTATACACACATACAAATAATTTGTAGACACTGTGGTTAAATACACCCACACAGAGAGAGCGACAGAGACACAGAGAGAGAGCAGTCCGAAGCATTATTTCAAAAGAAGCAAACAGTGTGAAAGACAAGGTTTACAATGCAAGAAATAATTTTGCCCCAGTTCCTAAATATTTACAGACAAGAAATATAATACCTAATAACCTAGGACACCAAAGATAATGTAGGTTTTGTGTCAACAACAAGACTGAATCACTTGTTAACCTCTCCTAAACATGTGCACCATTACAACGTGAAGTGACATTAGTCCACTGAAGTTTAACCGAGGAGTAAATCAAACCAAATGTCAAATTTATTTTAATGTCCAGATGAGAGACTTACTTTGTACATAATTGCATATAAAGTCATTCTGAAAATAGACAGACGGCAACCTTAAACAGACCAACAAAAGATGAACAAACAATAAGGTTTGGCACATTTGTATTAATTTTGTCACAAAAAGGGACATAAAAATCACACACACACTAACCACACATACACACACACACACACAAACACTGTGACACACACACACACAAACACACACTGTGACACACACACACACACACACACACACACTGTGACACACACACACTAACCACACACACAAACACACACTGTGACACACACAGGATGATCAAATGACACATTTACAGTTTCACACACACACACACACGGGTTACACACTGCCTCATAACACAATCACTCTGCGTCTCTCTTAAGCTGGTCATGTGGCATCAAATGATCAAAACGGTGCATTACTCTGCCTCCTCATTGAGCATAAAAGTCAAACAGGACGCAACATGTAGCACTGCATAACACATCACAGTCTGATCACCCCCCACCCCCCTCCTTTTATCGCAAAACAGAAGCTTAGCATGTTTCACCACATAACCATAACACAATCACTCAAGTCTCTTTCTGAGTTTCTTTGTCTTAACATTTACACTTTTTAAGACACATAAAATGGCCAAACTATGATCATTCCCCCTCCTTGATCATAAAACAGAAGCTTTTCGTGTTCCTCCACCCAACCAGAGCACAATCATTCAGTCTCTTTCTCAATCCTAAAACAGAAGCTTTGCATGTTTCACCGCCCAACCAGAGCACAATAATTCAGTCCCTTTCTTGTCCCTAAAACAGAAGCTTTTTAAGACACACTGAACGATAGAAATATAAGTACCGGCATGCCCACTCCTTCTTTATCATAAAGCAGAAGCTTTTCACAGTTCACCACACAACCACTGCACAAATTGACCCTAAAAGCTTTTTACGACACAGTGAACGGTCAAACCATACTCACGCCCTTTCCTTTTTAATCATGAAGCAGAAGCTCTTCATGTGGCGCTGCATGGAGGACAGGCTGTTGAAGCCCCGGTTACACATGCTGCACAGATGAGGCTTGCCCTCTTCCTTGGCCTTGCGGTACTCCACCTCCCGCACTTTGTACGGGTGAACCTCCCGCACGTGCTTATCCAGCGACTCCTTCTGCGCGAAACGCGCGCTGCAGAAAGGGCAGGGGAAGGGGCGCTCGAAGCTGTGGGACTTCATGTGGTTGTTGAGCGCGCCAGACTGGAAATAGGCGGCGCCGCAGACGTCACACTTGTACGGCCGCTCCCCCGTGTGGGACAGACGGTGGTTGTGCAGGCTCTTGCGGAACCGGTAGGTGCGGTCACAGATGTCGCACTTGAAGATGGGGTCGTTGGTGTGGGTGCGTTTGTGGGACACCAGCGCGGAGGAGTGCCTGAAGGTCTTGCCGCACTGCCCGCACTTGTAAGGCTTCTCCCCCGTGTGGATCCTCATGTGGTTCACCAGGGAGTGCCGCCCCGCCAGCTTCTTGCCGCAGATGTGGCAGCTGACGCTGGCCTCCCCCGTGTGGATGGTCATGTGGATCTTGAGCGACTCCCGCCGCCCCAGGGAGCTGCCGCAGATGTGGCAGTCGAAGCGCTGCTTGCAGCCGTAGGCCAGGTGCGACACGTACTTCAGGTACTTTCGGAACATCGCCCCACACTCGGAACAGGTGTGCAGCAGAGTGTTGCCTTTAATCTGACGCTTTTTGCACGTTCTTTTCGGGAGCTCTTTCTCTCCCGCACCGGGCTTGTCTTCCTGTCTTTCTTCAACATCCGCAGAGTCACTGTCGTCTTGTACAAGAGCATTGTCTTTGCTGGTATTGGTAGCACTTTTCTTTTTCTCCTTTGCTCCAGATAAGTTCTGTTTCCTTCTTAACACCTGTTTAGCTTTTTCTGTTTGGCTATTTGTCACACAGAATGTTTCTGATGATTTCTTTTTCTTCTGCGTTACACTAGTTCTTGCGTCTGATTTTTCTACTAATTTCTTAGTTTTCTTCTGTGTTTGCACGTTTCTCGCATTCAAGATCTCCGACAGCGTCTTTGTTTTCTTGGCAGTCCTTTCTTCAGATATGTCCTTAGCATTGTCTCCTTCATTTGTTTCTAGCGCTAGTTTTCTTTTGGAAGTGGTGCGTTTGACGGATTCAGCGATACTCGGTGTGAAGATTAGTGGCGATGGTGGCGGCATTTGCATCTGATGACTGACAGTTGTGGTGGCTCGTTTCACAGACTCGGCGATACTAGGTGTGAAGATTAATGGCGACTGAGGTGGCATTACCATCGCATTGTTGATGGCTGTGGTGTCAAAGCTCCCGTCACAGCTGGTTTCAAAGTCTTGTACATTATTTTCATCATAACTTGTGTCGTGGGCTTCAGTTTTGACTGGGCTGAGCGCTGTGGCACCTACTTGACCAAAGTTCACCAAAAGCTCTGCCGGGTACACAACATCAGGAAGCAGCTGGAAATAAAGCTGTTGTCCAGAGAACTGTTCTGAGTAATCAACTCCAGCATTGTACAGCTGAATGGCTCCAGAACCAGAGGGTAAGGACTCGTCGTGGGAAGCAAAGGCACCACTCAGCACTAAAGCAGAAAATTCTTCCTGTCCGCTTTGGGGTGCTATATCCTGTTGACTTGTGGACGCAAAATCCTCTGCACTT
>CM065685.1:63767664-63780164 GCA_017654935.2 Phymorhynchus buccinoides
GGAGAGTAGGAGAGAGCGATTGGGAAGGAGAGACGGACGAGATGAGGAGAGATAGAGATGGAGAGAGGATGAGGAGAGGAGAGAGAGGAGAGAGAGAGAGAGGACGTGGAAGAGAGAGAGTTCAGAGAGAGAGAGGAATACGAATACGAAATACGAAATGTTTTAATCAGATATAGGCATAGGCCCGCCCCTCCTGATGGGGGTGCTTTCTTTTTGGTCACAAGGATTGATAGTAGAATAGAAACAGAAATATGCAAATAAAACATATTTGGTTACAATAGATACATTACATGGTTTTTTTTCCTTTTTTCCCTTTTTTTTTTTATCTTTTTTTTTATTTAAAGCATTCATAATCCTTTGCCAAAAAATGTTTAGATAATTCGCTGTACGTAAATCGCGTTTTTAAGGGCTCGTAAATAAACAAAGGCCTAGATTAGTTTTTAAGCATTTAAAATTTTTTTTTTTCTTTATACATAATGTATAGTAATAAAAGCGTAATATCTGATAAATTACAGGGATACTAATAATATTTAGCCGAATATATTTTCACCCTCCAAATCCTGTATCATTTGACAAAAAGTGTAATATGAACAAATTCCTCTTAAACACAATGGGCATAATCTACATACTATTTTATTAGGACTATTACTCACTATATCTAAAATCATGAGAGGCAAATATCTGATTACTCCAAATCTAACTTTGGTAAGTAAGTGCACTCTTATGTACTGCTTATGTCAAGTGTTAAGATATGGTTCAAAAACCATTAGTCGTCTCTTAATCTGAAGGTTCTTTAATTCAATGAAAACGATCACTGGTCGTGAGATATGATCATGCCAATCTTGCCATTTATCAATCTACGATACGTTGTTTAAAACAGGTGATAAGACGAAACATTTTTTCAACACCATGATACTACCATACAAACCCAAAAACCGAAAGAATTTAAAACATTTACGAAACATTTGTTTTACCCAAGTGAGCTTTCCAGTACATTCTAAATTGTAATAACATTTTATATGGATATAAAAGGTAATGTGGATTGCTTTTCCCTTCGAGTCATACTTTACTTTAGCCAAATATGCAATATCATTTAGCATAAGAGTTTAGGTATATTGTGGATCTACCAGTGGTGCACCGTACACTAAATCATTCGGAGTGCGGGACTATCCACATTTTTAGAAGAAAATACGAGGTTTTTATAAAGCAAACAAATGTAAATTTTTCGGATTTATTCCCTTCTCAAAAGCCCAAAATATTTCAATTTCAGGCCCCATATTGTAAAATTGATTGAACTGTGAATAATTTCAAATAATTTCTTTACGTCTTAAACACATTTATTCAAAGGAACACTACAATCAAGTTTGTACAAAACATGGAGTTATACGAGAGGACTGCCCTTTTCCCCTATTCCTATAAACTTAGATCTTCACATGCAGATGTATAAAGCTGAAGTCTTGTTGAAACATAGCACACCCAAATATTATATGCATTCACTTGACTTTTACAGTTGATTTCCATAAGTCCAATGCCTAGTTGTATGGATAAATAATAACCACCTTTACGGAAACAATTGGTTCGTTTTTTCCATATTTACTTTTAACTGAAGTCTAATTGAAGCAGCCTGCATATAAACTATGTTAACCGTCGCTTGTTGTTGTCGCTGTAATAACCCTATTGATGATCTGCTATAGATAACAAAAAACAATTATCATCGGCAAATATAATATGAAAATGCTGCAATTAAATCATAAATGTTACACATGTTTATCCTTTATCAATAATTTCTAAGGCCAAGTTGCATTTCGAATAATGAAAATCGCACAGGTGCCTGACACATCACCTTGCTTTACCACCCTTGTACATTTCACAAAAAAAATCTGTAATTTCATTTCAGCACCGTTTCATTATTCTAGGCTTGTACATCTTTATATTACCATACTTTTTTCTAACACTTGTGCAATTTACCATAACTCTATTCTCAACAATACAGGCAACAATAATTGCGGGAAGGAAAGGGAGGAGGGTGGAAACAACTATCAAAAGCCTTTTCAAAAATCTTACAAAGGATTATTCATAACATAAAGGATTTGTGATTACTAGGAAAACTGTTTTTTGAACAGCAGCAAGCAATGTAATATATGGTCTATGGTACAATAATCTTTCTTGAATAGCCAGCCCGATGTATCCTTGTTTATCTTATTGAATCCTCCAATTCTGCAATCTTATCTGGATTTATTAGTGAACTATTACAATTTACTACTTCGTTAGACAAACGAAAAATAATACCTCGGTAATTGTTAAGTGTTCATTAAACGTCTCCTTCTTTATAAAAAGTGGCAAAAAAGTGATCTGTCCGATGCTTCTGGGTTATATACCATAATACACAAGGAATAATTTGATAATGAAAAGGAGCAACCTAAAGTTCTATAACAAATTCACCAGAATTTTTTTGAAAACATTCCCCAATAACTCATCGTCCAGCGGCTTTCCCATTTTTTTAGGGTTTTCTGACAGCTAACTTAACTTCATCTCTGGATATTGGGCGACCCAATATTTCTCCTGTTTCTTCTTAAGCACCATAATGATGCAGATCATCGGTTTTCGCTTTTGTTTTTTCAAGCACAAATTTTTTTTTAAAACGGGTAAACACATCATGATCAATAGATAATCATTAATGTGGCTGTGATTTTTTTTGCAAGTGATAATCTGTTAACCGTTTGCCCAAAAGTTTTTGTTGTGGCACTGGAACAGATTTATTAATCCTTTAACCAATTATCATTAAAACTCTTTTTTCTTCCTTTGCAATCATTATTTTTGTACTCCTCTTTTAGCTATGCAAAATTTAATTTAACCCTGTCTTGTTTATCCAAAGCTCATTTAAATATGCTACCGTAATCCCTTCACTTTCCACTTACGTGCTTTAAAAACCTTATCGAAAACACTTTTTGCCTAAATTGGTTACAGAATGCAGTGGATAAGTACGTTTCTTCATGGCGTTGTGCATGATCTTTAACAATTATATTAAACAGTCTCTAATAGAATTATCAAACATCCAGTTACTTAATTAATCAGACAGTAGCTTATTCTATTTTCCCTTTCACACCTCATCGACTTCATGGAAATAAAAAAAAAAAAAGGGGATTCTGGAGCATGCAAATTCATTCCCATTTATGCTTAAAACATAAAATCTCCGCCTTGCTTCTGTTCAACAGTCCTAGGTAGTTTTGTCGCCTTTCTCGACTATCCAAACATAAGAGAACCAGGGCCAGTGGTCAGATTCAAGCCTTTGTCTAGTTACATTCCACAACAAATGATGAAATTCAAAGAGGCAGACTCAAGCAGAGATTGGAAAGAACAAAACAATAATCATTCACCATACAGCCTTGATCAGACACGCGTAAAGTATAAGCAACCCTTTTCATTCACCAGTACAAAAAAACATTTATTAAAATACACAATGAGAGGGAGAGAAGAGAGAGGAGGAAGAGAGGGGAAGATTAGGAAGAGGAGAAGAGGAGAGATGAGGGAGAGCGGCGGATGGGATGGAGAAGGAGGCCCGAGAAGGACAAGAGATGAGGAGGAGGATGAGAGATGGAGGAGAGAATGGAGTGAGGATGTGAGAGATAGAGAGAGAGATATAGAGGGAGAGAGGGAGGAGAGAGGAGCAGAGAAGAGAGAGAGAGAGTAGAGAGAGACTGAGAGAGGAAGACGGAGACGAGAGACGGAAAGAGAGAAGAGAGAGAGAATGTACATGAGGCAGAGAGAGAGAGATGAGAGAGAGGAGACAGGACGAGTAGAGAGAGGAGGAGAGAGAAGAGACGGAAGAGGGAGGATGAGGGGGGAGAGAGAGGAGAGAGGGAGACGAGAGAGAGAGGAGTGAGAGAGAGGAGGAGAGAGAGCGGACGGAGAGGACGGAAGGAGATTGAGAGAGCAGAGAGAGAGAGGGAAGAGGGGGGGGGGAGACGGAGAGACGAGGATAGAGAAGGAGATGAGGAGAAGAGAATGAGGGGGAGAGAGAAGGAGAGGAGAGAGGAATGAGAGAGAGAGAGAAGATGAGAGAGAGAGAGAGATGGAGAGGAGAGAGAGGAGGAGAGAGAGAGGGAGGTAGAGAGAGAGGAGGAGAGAGGAGAGACAGAGGGAGGAGAGGGTAGAGGAGAGAGAACCGCGAGGAGAGAGAGATAGAGGAGAGAGCGTGAGAGGAGAGAGTGAGTGAGGGAAGGAAGAGAGAGAGAGATAGGGGAAGAACGCGAGACGAGAGTTGAGAGAAAGAGAGAGACCGAAGAGAGAGAGATGAGAGAGAGAGAGAGAGGAGAAGAGGAGGAGAGACGTAGGAGGAGTCAGGGAACCAGGAGAGACGAAGCATAGGCAGAAGATGGAGATTGAGAGATAGGGAAGGAGGAGGGAGGAGAGAGGAGGAAGGGAAGAAAGAGGAGTAGAGGAGCTCATGAGTGAGCGAGAGTGAGACGATGAGAGAGTGAAGAGAGGAGGAGAGAGAGAGAGGGTGAGAGGAGGAGAGGAAGAGAGGGAGAGGGAGATAGGAGAGAGAGAAGGAGAGGAGGAGAGAGAGGAGGAGAGGAGAGGAGAGGGAGAGTGAGAGAGCTGGCTAAGTGAGGAGGAGAGAGAGCGGAGGGATAGAGTGGAGGTAGATGGAAGAGGAGATGAGAGAGAGAGGAGAGGAGAGAGGACGCGAGAGGATCGGAAGAAGGGAGGTAGATGAGAGAAGGGAAAGAAGAGAGGAGATGAGAGTGATGAGAGAGAGGTGATGAGAGAGAGGTGAGAGGAGAGAGAGATGAGAGAGGAGGAGAGAGAGAGAGGAGAGGCGAGAGAGAGAAGAGGGAGAGAGAAGGAGAGAGAGAGAGAAGAGCGAGATGAGAGAGATAGAGAGAGAGAGAGAGAGTAGAGGAGCTGAGAGAGAGTTACGGGGAGAGAGGAGAAGGAGAGAGAGAGAGGGAAGGAGAGGAGATCAGAGAGAGAGAGATGAACACAGAGCTGGACATGGGAGAGGTCAGAGAAGAGGAGACAGTAAACAGTTGAGGGACCTTGCTTAGGATGACAGTTAGGACGGAGGAGGAAGACAGGCGGGGGACGAGGACGCCAGAGGGGATGGATCGAGAGTGGGGGACGAAATGAAGCACAGAGCCGGGGCAGGGGGAGGGAGAGAACGGCGGATCCCAGAGAGAGAGGCTGGGGAGAGAAAGGGAGAGAGAGAGAGGAGAGGAGGGAGAGAGATGATCGGGGATTGAGAGGGGAGGGGAGGGATGGAGTAACGAGAAGGGAGAGCAGAGAAGAGACAGAGAGGAGAGAGAGAGAGAGAGAGAGAGACGGAGAAGAGCAGAGAGAGGGAGAGAGAGAGAGAGAGGAGAGACAGAGAGGAGAGAGAGAGACAGACAGACAGTGAGGGAGAGAGAGAGATAGAGACAGAGAGACGAGAAAGAGAGGAGAGGAGAGAGAGAGGAGGGAGAGCGAGAGGAGAGAGAGAGGAGATAGAAGACGGGGAGGGGCCAGGGGGGGACTGAGACAGAGACGAGAGAGGAGAGAGAGGAGAGAGGGGAGAGAGAGGCTGAGAGACAGAGACAGAGCAGGAGATGACGAGGGGAGAGACGAGGGAGAGAGAGAGAAGAGAGAGAGAAGAGATCAGGAGAGGAAGAGAGAAGAAAGCAAGAAGACTCCATTAGAGAAAGAAAAAGATAGAAACAAGAGAGATGACCAGTGAGAACTTTATCCGAGAGAAAAGGAGAAAGAAAGAGAAGAGAGAAGAGAGAGTGAGAGAGAGAAAAGAGAAAGAGAGAGAGAGAAAAAAAGAGAGAGAAGAAAGAGAAGAAGATGGAAGGCAAGGAAAGAGGAAAATACAAAAAAAGGAAGGACAGAAGAAAGAGAGGAGAGAGAGAGGGGAGAAGAAAGAGAGAAAGAAGAAAGAGAGAGAGAAGAAGAAGAAGAAGAGAAAAAAAGACAAGAGAGAGAGAGGAAGAGAGAGAGGTAAGAGAGAAAAGAGAGAGGAAGGAGAGAAAGATAGAGAGAGAGGAAGGGACATAGAGAGAAGAATGAGACAGAGAGAAGGACAGAGAGAAGAGGAAAGAAGAAGAGAGAGAAAGAGAGAGAAGAGAGAAGAGAGAAGAGAGAGAGAGAATGAAAAAAGAAAGAAGAAGAAGAAGAGAGAGAGAAGAAAGAGAAGAGAAGAGAAGAGAAGAAGAGAGAGAGAAAGAAAACGAAGAACAAGAAAAAAGGAGAAAGAAGAAAAAAGAGGAGAGAAGAGAAGAAAGAAAGAAAAGAAGAGAAGAAGAAGAAAGAAGAGAAGAAAGAGAGAAGAGGGAGGAGGGGAATGAGAAGAAAAGAAGAAGAGAGGAGAAGAAAGATGGAGAAAGAGAGGAAAGAGGAGAAGAAGATAGAGAAGAAGAGAAGAGAGAGAAGGAGAGAGAGAAGAAAGAGAGAAAGAGAGAGAACAGACAGAGAAAGAGAGAGAGAGAGTGACGAGTTAGAAGGAGAGAGAAAAGAGAGAGAAGAAGAAGAGAAGAGAGAAGGAAAGAAAGAAAGAAGAGAGAAGAGAGAGAAGAAGAGAGGGAGAAGAAGAAAGAAAAGAAGAAGAGAGAAGGAGAAGAAGAAGGAAGAAGAGAAAGAGAGAAGAGAAGAAGAAGAAGAGAGAAGAGGAAGAAGAGAGAGAAAAGAGAGAGAGAGAGAGAAGAAAGAAAGAGAGAGAAGAAAGAAGAAAAAGAAAGAAAGGGAAGAAGAAGAAGAAGAGAAAAAGAGGAAAAAGAAGAAGAAGAAGAAGAAAAGAGAGAAGAAGAGGAAGAGAGAAAGAGAGAAAAAAAAGAAAGAGAAGAAAAGAGAAGAGAGAAGAAAAAGAGGGAAAGAGAAGAAGAAGAGAAAAAAGAAAGAAAAAAGAAGAAAGAAGAGAAGAGAGGAAGAGAAGAAGAAGGAGAAGAAAGAGAAGAGAAGGAAAAGAGAAAAAGAGAGAGAAGAAGAAGAAGAAAGGCTCAGAAGAAAGAGAAGAAGAGAAGAAAGAAGAGAGAGAGGAGAGAAGAAGAACGAAGGAGAGGGAGAGAAAGAGAGAGAGAGAGAGAGAAGAAAGAGAGAAAAGAAGAAGAGAAGAAGAAAGAGAAGAAAAGAGAGGAATGAGAGAGAGAAAGAAGAAGGAAGAAGAAAAGAAGAAGAAAAGAAAAGAGAGAGAAGAAGAAAAGAAGAAGAAGAAAGAGAGAAGAGGGAGAAAGAAGAAAAAGGAAGAGAAGAATCAAGCAGAAGATAGAATAGAGGACTCCTTTAGAGGAAGAGAGAAAGAGAAAGAAAGAAAAGGAAAGAGAGGAACGAGAGGAAAGAGAAGAGGGAGAAGAGAGGAGAAGATAGAGAGAGTGAGAAAGGAAGAGAGAGAGAAAAGATGAGACGGCCAGAAAGAGAGAGAGAGAGAGGAAGAAAGCGAGAGAGAGAAAGAAGAGAAAGAGAGAGAAGGAGAGAGATGAGAGACAGAGAGAGAAGAAAGGGAGAAGAAGGAAGAGGAAAGAGGATAAGAGAGAGAAGAGAGAAGAGAGAAAGAAGAGGAGGAAGAAGGAAGAAAAAGAGAGAGGAGAGTAAGAGAATAAGAGAGAGAGAAGAGAGCGTGAGAGAGAAGAGAAAGGTGGGAGAGAGCTGGAAGAGAGAAAGGAAGGAGAGAGAGAGAGAGAGAAGAAGGAGAAAGAGAGCGAGAGAAAGAGAAGAGAAAGAGAGAGAGAAAGAGAAGGAGAAAGAAGAAGAGAAAGAGAAAAAAAGAGAGAAGAAGAAAAGAAGAAAAGAGAAGGAAGAGAGAGAGAGAAGAAAGAGAAGAAAAGAAGAGACGGAAGAGCAGGAAGAGTAAGAGAGGAAGAAAAGGAGAGAAAGAAGAGAGAGAGAGGAGAAGAGAAAGGAGAGAGAGAGAAGAGAAAAGAGAAAAGAAGAGAGAGAGAGAAAAAGAGGAGCGAGAGGAGAGAGAGAGAGAGAGAGGAGAAGAAGAGAAGAGAGAGAGGAAGAGAAGAGAGAGAGAGAAGAGAGAGAGGAGAGAGAGAAGAGACAGAGAGAGAAGAGAGAGAAGAAGAGAAGAGAAGAGAGAGAGAGAAGAGGAGAGAGAAGAGACGGAGAGAGACAAGAGAAAGGGAGAGGAAAGGAGAAAGAGAGAGAGAGAGAAAGGGAAGAGAAAGGAGAAGAGAGACAGAGAAGAGAGAGAGAGAGAGACAGAGAGGAAAGAAGAGAAGGAAAGAGAGATGAGAGGGAGAGAGAAAGAAGAGAAAAGAGAAGAGAGAGAGAGGAGAAGAGAGAAGAGAAAGAAGAAGAGAGAGAAAAGAGAAGAGAGAAGGAAAAAGGAGAGAGAGAGAGAGAGAAAAAGAGCGAGGACGGAAGGGAAGAGAAGGAGAGACAGAAAAAAGAGAGAGGAAGGAGAGAGAAAGAAAGAGAGGAGGAGAGAAGAGAGAGAGAAAGAAAGAGAGGAGAGAGAAGGGGATGGAGGAAACAAGAGGGAGAGTAGAGAGAGAGAGAGCGAAGTAGAGAGAGAGAGAGAAGAGAGAGAGAACAAAAGAAAAGAAGGAAGAAAGAGAAGAAGAGAGAGTGGGGAGAGAGAGAGAAGAGAGAGAGGAGAGAGGAGAGAGAGAGAGAAGATAGAGAGAAGAAGAGAGAGGGGAGAGAGCGGCAGAGAGAGAGAGAGAGAGGAGGTGAGAGAGAGCGGAGAGAGAGAGAGAAGAGAGGGGAATGAGAGGAGAGAGAGAGAGAGGGGGAGAGAGTTGGAGAGAGAGAGAGAGAGAGAGAGGAGCGAGAGAATGAAGACAGGAGAGAGAGAGAGAGAGAGAGCGAGGGGGGAGAGAGAGAGAGAGAGAGAGAGAGAGAGAGAGAGAGAAGAGACAAGAGAGAGACGAGAGAGGAGAGAGAGAGAGAACGAGAGAAGAGGCAGAGAGAGAGAGAGAGAGAGGAGATGAGAGAGAGATGCAGATGAGACCAGAGAGAGAGAGAGAGGTGAGAGAGAAGAGAGGAGCAGTCCTGGGGAGAGAGAGAGTTATAGAGAGAGCGAGTAGAGAGAGAGAAGAGAGCGAGAGACAGAGAGGAGAACGAGAGAGAGAGAGGAGAGAAGAGAGAGAGAGATGAGAGAGAAGACAGAGGGTCGAGAGATGATGAGAGGAGCGGACGAGAGAGGGGACCCCCGGCGGGTGAGAGAGGAAGAGGAGGGTGTGAGGAGAGAGAAGGAGAGAGAGGATGAGAGAAGAGAGAGAGAGAGAGAGAGGAGACAGGAGACGAGGAGAGAGAGAAGAAGAGACAGGAGGGGGAGAAGAGATAAGATGGCAGAGGAGAGAGAGAGGAGGAGGAGAAGAGCAGACGAGAGAGGGGGGAGAGGGAATGATCTGAGAGGAGAGAGAGAGAAGAGGAGAGGAGAGAGAGAGAGAAGAGACAGAGAGGGAGAGAGAGAGAGAAGAGAGCAAGAGGAGAGAGAGAGAGAGAGAGAGTGAGAGATGAGAGTGGGGAGAGAGGAGAGAGAGGAGAGAGAAGAAGAAGAGACAGAGAGAGCAGGAGGGAGCGAGTAGAGAAGAAGAGACCCACGAGAGACGAGAGAGAGAGGCAGAGAGACGAGAAGAAGACGATCGAGAAGAGAAGAGGAGAGAGAGAAGAGAGAGAAGGAAGAGGAGAGAGGGAAGAGAGAGAGATGAGAGAGAGAGAGAAAAAAAAGAGACAGAGAGAGAGAGAGAGGAGGAGAGGAGAGCCCGACGGAGAAAGAGAGAGAGAGAGAGGAGGGAGGAGAGAGAGTAACAGGAAGAGACAGAGAGATAGGAGGAGAAGGAGAAGAGAACACAGTAGAGAGAGAGAGGCAGAGGAGAGTCGAGCGATGAAGAGAGAGAGAGGAGAGAGAGAGATGAGAGAGAGAGAGAGGGGAGAGAGAGAGAGAGAGAGAGAGGAGAGAAGAGCAGAGACAGAGAGAGAGAGAGAGAGAGAAGAGACGAGAGAGACAGGAGAGACAGACAGAGACACAGAGAGAGAAGGAGAGAGAGAGGAGAGAGACGAGAGTCGCGGAAGAGAGAGAGAGAGAGACGAGAACTGAGAGATGATGAGGAGACCGACTGAAGAGAGATAGAGGTACACGATGCGGGAGAGTTAGAGATAGAGAGAGATAGAGAGAGATGGAGAGAGAGAGAGGGTTGGAGATGAGAAGAGAGATGAGAGGAAGAGGCAAGCGACAGTGCGAGAGAGAGAGCGATAAGGAGAGACGAGAGAGGAAGGAGAGAGAGAAGAGAAGAGAGAGAGAAAGAGAAGGGGGAGAGAGAGAAATAAAAGGGGAAGATGAAGAGAGATGAGAGAGAGAGTGAGAGGAAGGGAAGAGAGGAGAGAGGGGAGGAGAGAGAGAGAGATGGATGGCGATGAGACAGGAGAGAGAGAGAGAGAGAGATGAGAAGAGAGACGAGAGAGAGAGAGAAGAGGCAGAGCTGGAGGAGATGAGGAGAGATGGGATTGAGAGAGAGAGAGAGCGGAGAGGAGAGGAGTGAGAGAGGGAGGTATAGGCAGAGAGTGAGAGAGAGAGAATAGGCACGAGAGAGAGAGAGAGGGAGAGAGAGGAGAGAGTGAGAGATGAGGGAGAGGAGTAGAAAGAGAGTAATGTGAGGAGAGAGACGAGAGATGATTGGTAGAGAGAGAGAGAGAGAGCGAGAAGAGAAGAGGGAGGAGATGAGAGAGAATGAGAGAGAGATGAGGAGAGAGAGAGAGAGAGAAGAGGAGAGAGAGAGCCGAGACGAGAGAGATGACGGGAGGAGAGAGACGAGAGAGATGAGAGTAGGAGAGGAGGAGGGGAGGATCGAGGAGACGAGAGAGAGAGAGGTTTGAGAGAGAGAGAGAGCGAGGAGGGAGAGGGAGAGAAGAGAGAGCTGATGAGACGAAACGAAGGACGGAGACGGAGGAGGAGAGACGAGAAGAGGAGGAGAGAGAGGCAGAGATGATGAGAGAGAGGAGAGAGGATGAGAGAGAAGAGACAGAGAGAGAGTGAGACTTGGTTGACAGATCTGAGGGAGAGAGGAGATAGCAGAGAGAGGAGGATGAGGAGAGAGGAGAAGAGGGGGAAGAGAAGGAGAGAGACGAGACAGACACAAGCGAGGGAGGAAGAGAGGACGAGAGGGCGATGAAGAGAGAGAGATGAGAGGGAGAGAGACGAAGAGAGGACGAAGACGAGAGAAAAGAAGATCGATGAATCGAGAGGAGAGATGAGAGGAGAGCGAGAGAGAGAGAGAGAAGAAGAGAGGAAGAGAGAGAGGGAGAGGCAGAGAGATAGAGAGAGAGAGAGAGAGAGAGAGAGCGAGAGAGGGAGAGAGAGAGAGAGAGGCAGAGAGAGAGAGAGTGATAGGGGGAGAGGAGAGAGAGAGAGTGAGAGGAGAGAGAGATGAGAGAGAGAGGAAGAGAGGAGATGGGGGAGGGGGGTGGGACACAGAGAGAGAGAGAGAGGGAGACGAGAGATGATGGGACAGAGAGAAAGAGGTGGGCGAGACGAGAGAGGAAGAGTGAGTGCTTGAGATGAAGAGAGAGAGAGGAGAGAGGTGCGAGAGAAGAGAGAGAGAGAGAGAGACGAGGAGAGAGAGGGAGAGAGAGGAGACCCGAGAGAGAGACACAGAGAGAGAGAAGAGAGAGAGACGTGAGAGAGGAGAGAAGAGAGAGAGAGAGAGAAGAGGCAGAGAGAGAGAGAGAGAAGATCGGAAGAGAGAGGAGAGAGAGAGAGGACAGATAGCGAGAGAGAGGGAGAGAGAGAGAGGGAGAGAGAGAGAGAGAGAGAGAGAGAAGAGAGGAGAGAGAGAGTTGATGGGAGAGAGAGAGAGAGAGAGATGAGAGCCGAGAGGGAGCGGAGGAGACGAGAGAGAGAGGGATGAGGAGAGAGAGACCGAGAGAGATAGAGAGAGAGAGAGAGAAGGAGAGAGATGAGAGATGAGAGAGGGAGAGAGAGAGAGGAGACCGAGAGATGACGAGGAGAGAGAGAGAGAGAGACTGAGAAGAGAGGAGAGGAGAGAGAGATGAGAGAGAGAGATGAGACAGAGAGAGAGAGAAGAGACAGAGAGAGAGAGAAGAGAGAGAGAGTGGTGGGGGGAGGAGAGAGAGAGAGAGAGAGAGGAGAGAGAGAAGAGAGAGAGGAGAGAGAGATAGAGAGAGAGAGAGGAGAGAGAGAGAGAGAGAGAGAGAGGCAGAGAGAGAGAGAGAGGAGAGAGAGAGATGAGAGAGAAGAGAGAGGAGAGAGAGGGGAGAGGAGAGAGAGAGAGAGACGAGACGAGCAGACAGAGAGAGGGAATGAGACAGAGAGAAGGAGACGAGGAGAGAGAGAGAGAGAGAGAGAGAGACGAGGTGAGAGAGAGAGAGGAGAGAGAAGAGAGGAGAGACATAGATGAGAGAGGAGAGGGAGACAGAGAGAGAGAGAGAGAGAGAGAGAGAGAGAGAGAGAGAGATGAGGAAGAGAGAGGAGACGAGAGAGAGAGAGAGAGAGAGGATGAGAGAGAGAGCAGAGACGAGACAGAGAGAGAGAGAGAGAGAGAGAGAGACGGAGAGAG
>CM065685.1:63785164-63787664 GCA_017654935.2 Phymorhynchus buccinoides
AGAGCGATGGGAGAGGAGGGACGGGAGGATGAGAGAGAGAGAAGGAGAGAGGGAGATAGATCAGAGAGAGAGAGATGAGAGAGAGAGAGAGCGGAGAGGAGGAGAGAGGGAGTAGAGACGCGACGAGGAGAGAGATGCGGAGAGAGTGAGTTGGAACACGAGAGAGTGACGAGAGACGAGTCGCGAGAGAGAGAGGACCGACGAGAACGGATGTCGTGAAGAGAGAAAGACGAGAGATTAGAGAGAGGATGACGGGATGACGTCGGGAGAGAGACGGAGAGATGAGAGGGACGAGAGGAGAAGATGAGAGGCGAGAAGACGAGAGATGGAGACGATAGACGAGGGAGAGAAGAGAGAGAGGAGAGAGGGACGAGAGAAGAGACGGGAGAGAAGAGGAGATTAGAGAGAGGACAGCGATAGTTAGGAGACAGAGGACGATAGACAGAGAGAGGAGAGAGCGAGAGAGATGAGTCGAGAGAGATGAGATGAGAGGAGATGAGACGGAGAGAGGATGAGAGTATGGAGAGAAAGAGAGAGAGGAGAGAGTAGGAAAAGAGAGAGAGAGACGAGAGACATGGACCGATGAGAGAGGAAGAGAGAAGAGAGAGAAGGAGAGACTAGGATACTGAGGAGGGAGAGAGAGGAGGGAGAGAGAAGAGAGAGACGAGAGAGAGAGAGGAGAGAGTGGCCTGAGAGACGAGAAGAGAGCCGGAGAGAGAAAGAGAGAGGTGAGGGAGAGGAGAGAGAGATATAGAGAGTGGGAGAGGGCGAGGTAGAGAGAGAGGGCGACCAGAAGAGTACGATGAGTAGAGAGAGGAGGGAGACGAGGAGACGAGAGAGAGAGGAGAGAGGAGAGAGAGGGAGTGCTCGAGAGAGGGAGCGAGTGTGAGATGGTAGAAAAGAGACGAGAGTTGACGATTGAGAGAGCGATAGAGACGAGGAGACCGAATGGGAGAGGAGCAGAGAGAGAGAGAGAGGAGAGGTGAAGAGAGCGGAGGAGAGATGAGAGGACGAGTTTGAGAGAGGTGAGAGAGAGACGAGATGAGAGAGAAGAGAGAGAGCGATTGGACAGAGAAGAAAGGAGAGAGAGAGGAGAGATGAGGAGAGATGAGGATGATGAGAGCGCGAGAAGGAGACCAGAGAGAGAGGGTAGGAAGAGAGGAGACGTGAGAAGAGACGACAGAGAGGAGCGAGAGAGAGGAGGGAGGGATGCGATGAGAGACGAGACTGGAGATGAGGGAGAGAGAGGAGAGACGACGAGATGCGAGATGAGGGAGAGAGTAGTGAGAGGAGAGGAGAGCGATATGTGAGAAGAGAGAGAGGAGGAGAGAGATGTGGCGAGAGGAGTTTGAGCGCGAGGAGAAGAGAGAGGAGGAGAGAGAGAGGAGAGGGGAGAGAGAGAGAGAGAGATGAGAGAGAGAGTTTGAGAGAGAGAGACCCGAGAGAGAGGGAGAGAGAGAGATGAGGAGAAGAGAGACAGAGAGATGAGGAAGAGGGATGAGAGAGAGAGAGAGAGTGAGAGAGGACCGAGAGAGGAGAGAGAGGAGATAGAGAGGAGAAGAGAGGGAGAGGAGGGACGGAGAGAGAGAGAGAGATGGAGGAGGAAGAGAGGAGACGAGAGAGAGGAGGGGGAGCAGGAGGAGATGAGAGGGGAGGACGAGAGGAGAGAGAGGAGGGATAGAGAGGAGAGAGAGAGAGAGAGGAGAGGGAGAGGATTGAGGGAGATCGAGAGAGGAGAAGAGGAGTGAGAGAAGGAGGAGAGGGGAGAGGGAGGGAGAGAGGAGGAGGGGCGTGGAGAGAAGGAGAGCTGAGAAGAGGGGGGGGATGGAGGAGAGAGGAGAGGAGATGGAGGAGGAACAGCGAGAGAGATGACAGGGGAGAGAGTGGGGAGGAGAAGGAGAGAGCGTTGAGAACGGAGAGGAAGACGAGAGAGAGCCGAGGAGAGTCGAGAGAGGAGGAGGGAGAGAGACTAGAGAGACAGACGAGTACAGAGAGGTGGAGAGAGAAGTGAGGAGGGAGGAGAGAGGAAGAGGGGGGGTTTATGGAGCAAGGTGGAGCGGAAAGGACGGGATGAGAGTCCGGAGAGCTCGAGATGGAGAGAGAGATGAGATGAGAGAGAGGAGAAGAGATAGGGGAGAGAGACGAGACGAGATGGAGGAGAGGAGATGAGGACTGACTGAGAGGGAGAGAGCCGAGAGAGGGGAGAGAGGGACCTCGAGATGAGCGAGAGAGAAAGAGAGAGGAGAGTTGAGGATGACGAGAGGAGGAGCGAGAGAGGAGAGAGAGAGGAGGGAGAAAGCTGGGTGAGAGACGGGGAGGAAGTGAGAGATGGGTGGAGAGAGAGTGACGGAGAGACCGGAGAGAGATGAGAGAGACGAGCCAGAGGAGGAGGATCCGGAGGATCGATTGATTGTTGATAGAAGGGAGCGAGGAGACCAGAAGGAGAGGAGATGAAGAGGCGGGAGATAGGAGAGAGGGTCGGAGGAGAGAGAGAGAGAGA
>CM065685.1:63812664-63818525 GCA_017654935.2 Phymorhynchus buccinoides
GAGAGGAGAGAGAGAGAGAGAGGGAGAGAGAGAGGCTGAGAGAGAGACGGATTAGAAAGAGGGAGAGAGAGAAGAGAGAGAGAGAAGAGAGGGGGGGAGGGAGAATGAGGAGAGAGAGGAGAGATAAGGAAGAGAGATTTGCTGGTTTAGAGAGTGTAATCATTAGAAGGAGGAGAGAGAGAATAGAGAGAAGAGTGAGAGAGAAGAGCGAGATGGAGAGATGAGGAGGAGAGGAGCGGTGTAGGAGAGAGGAAGAGAGAGAAGAAGAGAATGAGGAAGAGGAGAGAGAGAGAGAGAGGAGAGGAGGAGAGAGAGATTATGGGAGGAGGGTAGCTATATATATATAGGAGAGGGAGGAGAGGAGGAGTGTGAGATGAGGGGACCGGAGAGGATGAAGAGAGGGAGAGGGATGATTGAAGATGAGAAGTCCCAAGAGGAGGTGACACGACGAGGAGGAGAGGAGAAGGAGGACGCGAGCCGGCATGAGGAGAGAGACAGAGAGAGAGAGAGAGGAGGCATGAGAGAGAGAGAGAGACGGGAGGAGTGGAGAACGGGAGAGGAGGATGATACATCAGAGAGAGGAGAGAGAGAAGAGCAAAGAGGGGACGGAAGAGAGATGACCGATGCTCGTGAGAGAGACGTGGGGAGGAGGCGGACCTCTGTAATCGAGGTTTAGAGAGAGAGATCTCTCTCTCTGAGAGAGTATGGAGAGATAGAGAGATGAGAGAGAGCGTGAGAGAGAGATGGGAGACAGAGAGAGAGAGAGAGAGGAGGTTCATATCCGAAGTGAAATTGAGAGAGAGGGAAGAGACAGAGAGATGGAGAGAGCGGAGAGAGACAGAGAGAGAGAGGGAGAGAGAGAGAGGGTGACAGAGAGAGAGTGAGAGAGAGAGAGGGAGAGAGAGAGAGAGAGAGGCGAGAGAGAGAGAGAGCGTTGAGAGAGAGACGAGAGATGAGAGAGAGAGAGGAGAGATAGAGGAAGAGTGAGAGGACAGGGAAACAAAACAGAGAGGTGTTTTTCCAGAGAGCCAGGGGTATTGCTGGTTTATGGTGTAATCATTAGGGGGTAAAGAAAGGATTTGTGGAGTCTTTGGCCGTGCTTTATGAGGACAGACATGTGAAGATGTAAGGTGTGTATATAATTATTTATATATATATAGGAGAGATGCTTATAGATATATATATATTAGATATATATGAGTGAGTGTGAGTGTGTGTGTGTGAGTGTGAGGGTGTTTGAGATCAGTGATGAGAGCGAGATAGAGCTAGAGCGCGCAGAGAGAGAGAGATAGGAGAGGATGAGAGAGAGAGAGAGAGAGCGAGCGACAGGAGAAAGAGAGGAGAGGAGCGTGGAGTGCGTACTACTATGGATCTCTCGAGAAAGAGGGCGAGAAGAGGAGAGGAGAGCGAGAGAAGAGAGGAGAGAGCGAGAGTAGAGGGTCGAGAGAGGAGCAGAGCGGGAGCGAGAGGAGAGCAGACAGAGCGAGAAGAGCGCGTGTGCGTATTATCTGCGCGTTAGAGAGAGAGGTAGGTGTGTCTGTGTGTCTGCATCAATGTGTGTCTGTGTCTTCCTGAGTTCTTATTCATCACCCATTAAAGCCAATCCCCTTTTCCAGTCTTCCCTAAACCACTGTACACGTTTGTATTGACAAATAAGGAGAATACATGCATAACCAAACAAATGTAAAAGACAGACAGAATTACTTCAGCGTGCTTACGTGTAAGTACAAAATTGTTCGCGTGAGGCGTATAATATATGCTGTGGTAAACAGGCTAAAGGAAACCAGATTGCATACACACACTGCACCACACTAAAGTGTTGGTGACATACCTATATAACAGGTTTAATATATGCTGTGGTAAACAAAGGCTAAAGGAAACCAGATTGCATACACACACTGCACCACACTAAAGTGTTGGTGACATACCTATATAACAGGTTTAATATATGCTGTGGTAAACAAAGGCTAAAGGAAACCAGATTGCATACACACACTGCACCACACTAAAGTGTTGGTGACATACCTATATAACAGGTTTAATATATGCTGTGGTAAACAAAGGCTAAAGGAAACCAGATTGCATACACACACTGCACCACACTAAAGTGTTGGTGACATACCTATATAACAGGTTTAATATATGCTGTGGTAAACAAAGGCTAAAGGAAACCAGATTGCATACACACACTGCACCACACTAAAGTGTTGAGAGAGATGAGAGAGAGGACAGCGATAGAGAGATGAGGAGGTAGAGGATCGAGATGAAAAGAGATGCAGATTGCAGAGAAGGACTGAGAGATGGAGGAAGAGAGAGTGGAGAGGAGGTTTCCAGAGCATAGAGCCCACGGAAGCCGAAAGGGGCAATTTTTTAGAAAAAAAAAACAAAAAAAAACAACAAAAAAGAGCGGAGGGAGAGAGAGAGGGAGGGAGGAGGGGTGAAAGAGAGAGAGAGAAGAGTTAGGGAGAGAAACTAGAGAGAAGTCGAGAGCTTAGGGTAGGCGAGGAGTTAGCTGAGAGAAGAGTGATGAGAGAGGAAAGGAGACAACGAGAGAGGGAGAGATACATGGGAGAGAGAGACAGGGAGAGAGAGGACTGACGCAGAGAGAGAGAGAGAGAGGGGGAGAGCAAGAGAGAGAGAGAGACGCGATGAGAACAGACCACAGGTTGAGGGAGGAAGAGAGGGAGAGATGAGACGACGACTCTGAGAGAGGAGACGGACCTGATGAGGAGAGAGGGGGAGAGAAACGAGAGAGGAGAAGAGGAGGGGCTCCCAGTCTGGAGACGAGAGACCCAGAGAGGGCTGAGTGGAGAGATCATAGAGGACATGAGGGAAGAGACGAGACAGAGGGAGAGACGGACGAGAGACTGAGAGAGAGAGAGACGAGAGAGAGAGAGAGAAGAGAGGAGATGGGGGACCACTTAGGAGGAGAGGGGAGAGAAGAGCGGAAGGAGACGCGGGAAGAGAGAGAGATGAGATGAGAGCGAGAGCGGAGAGTGGGAGCGAGATCGAGTGAGAGGGAGAGACGAGAGAGAGAGAGAGAGATTTGGAAGGCTTAAAGAACCAGGCCATGATGCCCATGTCATGGAGATGGGGATTACAATAGGGAAGAATAAAAGATAGCAATAAATATGAATGACACAAATACATGATAACTCAATTAAATAGTTGAAACAAAATCAATCAATGATAGAGGGGGAGAGAGAGAGAGAAGAGAGGGAGAGAGAGAGGGAGAGAGGAGAGAGATAGAAGGAGGGACTGAGAGACCGAGTGAGAGAGGGAGAGAGAGAGAGAGTGAGGGGGAGAGAGAGATAGAGAGAGAAAGAAGGTGGAGAAGGGAAAGAGAGAGAGGAGAGAGAGAGGAGATTTGAGAGAGAAAAGAGAGGGAGAGAGAGGGAGAATAGAGACAGAGAGAGAGGGATATAGAGAGAGTGAGAGAGGGAGTAGAGAGAGGGGGAGATTGGATATGAGATGGAGAGAGAGAGAGAGGATAGGGTAGAGGAGACGAGAGAGGAGAGAGAGGGAGAGAGAGGGAGAGAGAGGAGAGAGAGGGGGAGAGAGACGCTTGGAGAGAGAGAGAACGAGAGGGAGAGAGAGGGAGAGAGGGAGAAATAGAGGACAGAGAGAGCAAATCGAAGAAGTTCCAACCAGAAACAAACACCTAAGAAAACAAGAAGGGCAGGTATGACAGGAGGAACAGGAACACACAATTACAGGTAACGACAGGAACAGGAAACAACACAATAAGGCAACGACAGGAAACCAGGACATAACAATACAGGTAACGACAGAACAGGAACACCAATAAGGCAACGACAGGAAACACACAAATAGGCAACGGACAGGAACAGGAAACATAAAATACAGGTAACGACAGAACAGGAACATAAAATAGAGATTAACGACCAGGAAACAGGAACAAAAATACAGGGTAACGCCAGAGGAACAGGCAACACAAAAATACATGTAACGGACAGGAACATGAACACAAAATACATGTAACGACAGGAACAGGCCCACACATACAGGTAACGACAGGAACACAAAAAACAGGTAACGACGGGGGGGAACAGTAACACAAAATACAAAATACAGGTAACGACAGGAACAGGAACCAAAATACAGGGTACGACAGGAACAGGAAATAAAAATACAGTAACGCAGGAAACACAAAATACAGGTAACGACAGGAACACAAAATACAGGTAACACGTCAGGAAACTAGGAACACAACATACAGGTAACGCCAGGAACGGAACACAAAAATAATGCGACGACATGAACAAAAACACAAAAAAGGCGATGACAGGAACAGGAAACAAACTACAGGTTAACGACAGAAACAGGACACAAATACAGTAACGGACAGGACCAGGAACACAAAATACAGGTAACGACAGGAACAGGGAAACAAATAGGCCGATGACAGGAACAGAAAAAAAATACAAGGTAACGACAGAAACAGGAACACAAAATACAAGGCAACGACAGGAAACAGGAACACAAAATAAGGCCAGATGAAGGGAACACAAAAATACAGGTAACGACAGGAGGAAACAGAACATCAAAAATACAGGCAACGACAGGAACAGGACACAAAATAAGGCGATGACAGGAACACAAAATACAGTAACGACAGGAAAGGTAAACACAAAATACATGCAACGACAGAACAAAGAACACAAAAACCAGGCCGCGACAGGAACACAAAATAGGCAAGGACAGGAAACAGGAACACAAATAAGGACGTGACAGGACAGGAACACAAAATAAGGATAATGACAGGAACAGAACACAACATAAGACGCTCGACCAGGAACAGGAACACAAAGTAAGGCGACGGCAGCAGGAACAGGAAACTATAAAATTAAGGCGATGACCAGGGAACAGGAACACCAAAATACAGGTAAAGACAGGAACACAAAATAAGACGCTGACAGGAAACACGGAACCACAAAATAAGGCGACGACCAGAAACAGGAACACAAAAATAAGGCGATGACAGAAACAGGAACACAAAATAAGGCGACGGACAGAAACAGGAACACAAAAAAGGCGACGACAGGAACAGGAACACAAACAGAAGGCTGAGACAGGAACCGTTGTTACGTAAGTGTCCCCGACACGCGACCCGCTTTCTTTAGTTCTATCTACACCCCCCCCCCCCCCTTTCTTTTCCTCCCCACACCCACCCTTCTTCCTTTCATTTCTCTGTCCGGCGCCAGTAATTGCCATCCCCCATCTAAAGAATGCGATTAAGGGATTGGTTCATTTCAATTCGAATTGTATCACGGTCGGAACGTACCACCTACCGAGGTTATTCCCTTCACCCCCCCCCCCCCCGTTTCTACCGTCATCACAAGAAAGTGACAACCACGGTTATCTCCCTTGAAGATGTTTTGCTTTTCCAATCACAAGTTAGAATCCGGCATGTTGATAGGATGGAATAGGCGCGTGATTGTTCGGTACATTTAGAAACAGTCAATCTTGTGACGTGGGGACGTAATACACCAATAGCAGGCTTTCATGTTTGAAAGTGAAGGGCTATAATTGAGTGGTGAGAAAAGTTGTCACACAAGATGCTGAAACGTAGCTAGAGCAACACTCACAACCAGTCATCATAAGCCCACTAGTAAGATATTGATGGCAGGTGATTGAGATCTGGTTGTTTGACTCTTAGTTTTGATCTAGATCTATGTCAATGATGAATAAGGAGTAGATAGATATGTTATAGAAAAGAAGTGGTAAACCATCTATTCTATTTATGTGCACTGATTATGTGTGTGTGTGTTTTTTGATGGACACTTTTGGCTACAGAACCGAGTTGATGCCTCCTAACCCTTTTGTTCTATTTTAGTAGA
>CM065685.1:63819025-63834025 GCA_017654935.2 Phymorhynchus buccinoides
GACTCCACAGACGGGCTCTGCGTGATGACCTCAACCTCGAGAATCTGCTCCAATCAGCTAGATCTCTTGAAATTTCGGACCAACAAGCACAGGCCATGGAAGCAGACGCCAGACCAGCCAGCATCAATGCCATCAACACTGCCAGAAGAAGACCCTTCAGAGGAAGAGGACGCGGTGCACCCCGTGGACAACCTCATTCTCGGTCACAGAACCAATATGGTCATTAGCAACCATGTGGATGGTGTGGTGGACCACGCCACCCACGAGAAAGGTGCCCAGCCAAGAACGTCACTTGCGGAAGCTGCAAGAAATCTGGACATTTTGCAAAAGTTTGCAGATCCAAACGCCACAACACTCCAGCCAGCATCAACATCATCACAAATGATGCAGAAGACGACAGCAATACCTCGGAGGAAGAATATGTCTTTGGTGTGAATGGAGACCGCAAGACCCCATGCGTGAACATTAAGTTGTTTGGCAAGACAGTGTCTTTCTATGTGGATACCGGAGCATCTGTCAACATCATTGACGAACAGACCTTCAAGAACTTTTCTGCGGCACAACGCCAACAGCAAAACAGATCTTTGCCTACGGCGTAAAGCAACCCCTGCACATACTTGGTCAATTCACCAGCATCACATCTTACAAGGAAGCATCACTAGAAGAGTCATTCTACGTTGTGAGACCCATGAACACGATGAAAGGGGGAAACCTACTCAGTGCTGGTGCAGCAGAGAGGCTTCACATCATCAGTTTCACTTTCTCTGCCCGACCGGTTGCAGATGTGCTCTGCGATGAGAACCAGGCTCTCTTTGAAGGACTTGGCAAGATGAAGGACGTTAAAATTACCCTTCACCAAGATCCATCAGTTCAGCCAGTGGCTCAACCCCACCGACGCATCCCGTTTCACCAAGGAAGAAGGTTGAAAAGGAGATTCAACGGCTTGAGGAACTGGACATAATCGAAAAAGTGGATGGCCCTACTCCTTGGGTATCCCCTATCATAGTTCCAAAACCAAAGAAACCTGGTGAGATTAGAATCTGTGTTGACATGCGCATCCCAAATCAGGCCATCAAAAGGACACGCCACATCATGCCGACACTGGATGATATCCTGATGCGCCTCAACCAGGCCACAGTGTTCAGCAAACTCGACCTCAACAAAGGCTACCATCAGTTGGAACTGGATGAGCAGTCGAGAAACATCACAACGTTCTCAACTCACGCCGGTCTGAGACGATACAAGAGGTTGAACTTTGGAGTCACCAGTGCAGCAGAGATCTTTCAAAACTGCATTGTGAAGACCCTGTCCGACATCGACAACTGCCTCAACACGAGTGACGACATTTTGGTTTACGGTAAATCACAAGAAGAACATGACAACGCCTTGAGGAAAGTCTTTGACCGCCTGAAAGAAAAGAGCACTGAACAGAGAGAAATGTGAGTTCAACAAAGACTCCATCGTGTTCTACGGCTTTGTCTTTGGCAAGAATGGCATATCTCCGGACCCCAAAAAAGTCAATGTTGCTCACAAGATGCCCGCCCCAACAAACGCCAAGGAAGTTCGCAGTTTCCTGGGCTTGACCAACTACGTCTCACGTTTCATCAAGGACTATGCTGACCTCACAAAGCCACTTCGTGACCTCACATGCAAGAACGTGCCCTGGTCATGGACTGAGGTACCCCAGAAAGCGTTTGACGAGCTCAAACAAAAGATCACCAGTGACAAGGTCATGAAGTACTTTGATCCAAATCTTCCAACGGAAATCACTGTGGATGCCAGCCCCTTTGGTCTTGGTTGCGTGCTCTCACAACATGACAAGGAGGACATCCATGTCGTAGCATACGCAAGCCGAGCACTGACTGATGTGGAATCCCGATACTCTCAGACAGAACGGGAAGCACTCGCCGTTGTTTGGGCATGTGAACACTTCAACTTGTATCTCCTGGGACAGCACTTCACGGTCATCTTTGACCACAAGCCGCTTGAAGGAATTTTCAATAGCCCAGCGTCACACACCTCTGCGCGCATTGAACGATGGAACTTACGGCTTCAAGCTTACGATTTCACACTCTGCTACCAGCCAGGAGATGGAAACCCTGCAGATTTCCTGAGCAGACACCCGACACCCGACGCCCACAGCTGGGAGAAACATGAAGAAAAGATAGCTGACGAGTATGTGAACATTCTTGTCAGTCATATCATCCCAAGGGCAATGTCAATTGAGGAGATTGCCAAGGCGACCAACGAAGATGCTACGTATGCTTTTGGAGTTGTCATCAGAAATGATTTTCCCTTCTTTGATGGACAGTCCTATGTCCAAAAATTGGGCAGTCGTTCCACATATGGTTGTCCATTTTATATTGGGAGCATTCAGGGCTTGGAGATGGTTTTCGAAGTCTGGTGCGTGAGTGGGATCCAGGAGGATGGCAAAGCCGTCGTCCCTGTACCTGCTCCAATCCAAATGTTGTAGGCTACCTTGTTGCTCGGGTGGAAGTAGAGAGGAGAGCAGGAGGACAGGACACATATCCACCAACCTCTCATCCAAGCACCCCATGAAAACATCCACGTAGTCACACGAATGCGGTGGGCCCATGGCTGTCCCATGGTTAGTTGATGCATAAACAATCTTGCCATTTCCATCCATGTACTGGCAGGCATTGTGCTGTAATGCAATTTGTAGGCCCTCTATGACACATTGCGTAGGGAGATTCAGGTGGTTGGGGTGTTCATTGAGCATTCTTCTTGCTGCAGGAACTCCCATGCTGTTGTTGACGTTGGGGAAGAGGGATACTACATCACAGACAGCATAGCAGGCATCCTCAGGCAAGGGGGAGAGCGTGTCGTTGATGTTGAGTAGCTTTGCCAGGAACTCTTTGCTATCCAACACTTGGTATGGGAGGTGGGTGACTAAGTCAGCCATGGCTTGCTGCACCACTTTCGACAGATGTTGAGTGGGGGTAGCACATCCTGTCAACAAAAGTCTTGTAGGGAACGGTGGCTTTTTGTGAGTTTTGACGAGAGGTTTACAGTGGCCAGGGTCGGTATTCACGTTGAGATAGCATGAGACTTAGCATGATGCTAACTTAGAAGCTCTTCCAATGTCCTATAGGATTTAATAGGACTTTTGGAAGAGCTTCTAAGTTAGCATGATGCTAAGTCTCACGCTATCTCAACATGAATACAGGCCCAGGTCTTTTTCCTTCAAAATCCGTCACATATTGCACCATAACTTCTTCAAGCTTGCCACGTGATGACCACTTTTTTGCCCAGTTTTTGACCACTTTACAAGTTTCTTCTGTTGGGTTTTCTTGCAAGATGTCGTAGTAGTTTGGCTGGTGGAGTTCATGAAGAATCACAGTGTCGTCATTTTCTAACGAGGTTATGACCGTGTTTCCTGATTTGTCCGCGTATCTGCATGCCAGGTTGTGGGTGAGGGGGAGATTCCGCAGTTCAGAAAGGGCTTGTCTTTGTCCAGCTGTAAGATTGTCCTTCACTCTACGCCTTTTTTCTTTGGCAACAAGGTCTGAGGTACATTTTTCAATGAAAATTTCCAAGGCTGCATTCTACCTTGGAGCATGGTGGGATGTAGGTAGATGCCATGGTCTTTTGATGTAAGTTTCCTCTGTGGCATTGTCTCCCTCTTCTTTGTTGTTTACTTGACTTGAGTGTTCGCCATCTTCATTTTCTTTGAGTTTATGAAATAGGTGCCAACGTAACCTCTCACCCCAGGTGTTTGATCCTATCATGGCGCCACTGATGTCTATGGGCTCCTTAGGCATGGGGATGAAACAGTCTGGCAGTCTACACACAGAGGTTTGGTCTTTGGTAAGTTGGAATCCCTCTGCCAGTACTATAGGATCGAAAGGCTTGAAGTCCTCTTCAGTAAAGTCCAGGGATGTGGTTTGCTGTCTAGTCTCAGCAGATTTCCCTCCTCTACGTCGTTTTGCACGATGAGGTCTAATCTGGACTTGTTCCTGAACACTGCCTTTCTTCACGTATGTTTGTGTCACTATTCGTCTTGAGCCCCCCAAGGGCTGGAAACTTTGATGCACCGACTCCTGTTTTCTAGGTTTTAATAGATTTTGTAGTTTCTCTTCAGTTCTAAACTTGTCCCTGGACACTTCCCAGCGAGACTGTTTTCTTATCTGTCCCACGAGATGGTTGGTAGCATTCCTTCCCATTTGGTTGTTGCTTTGATTCCTAAGTCGCTCAAAATCCTGCTTGGTACTTTCAATAGAAAAACAAACTTCGTCATAGACAGAATCTAGAGTCCTTGAACAAGCCCAATTCAATGTCTCTGTAATAGTTTGAATCAGCTGTAAGTCGTTCACTTGGAAAGCCAGATTGAAGTGAAGTCTCATTCCGTTTGGGATTGTTCTCTGTTTTCTACAACCATCGAGAAAAATTCTTTTGTTTTGAAGTATGCTCAGATTGGTATGTGTTCTCCGCAGCTGCCAGTACAGTGAAGGCATTGTGATGTTATCGAGGTGTTGCTGTGAGAGGGCCGGCTGGCAGAGAGAATCCGCAAGGAAGACAATGATAAGTAAACATCCTGCTCCAGTAGCTGGCACCATACCTCACAGGTTTTCAATTTAGGAATAATAGTTAAACATAAACAACAAAATTGAAGATCAACACCAAGCTTTCTTTCTTTCGTTTATTTTCTGAATTTTCGCCTCACTTGTCGTAGGCTTGATCGCAGACTGACTGAAAGTACAAGAAACACAACCAAACTGAGCATAAGGTTGAGTACATTTCAGAAGAAGGTGAGTGACTAGTGTTCCAACTGCCAACAGAAAATTCCACCTCGAACTAATACATGCATCCCGTCTACCTTCCCCCTTCTTTTTTTTCCTAAAACTTTCGTAAACTGGAATTCACACAATGCTTTCTTTTATACTCCTCACATTAACATATGAATGTTTGTAAGCCAACAAATTTGGAATTCACATATTAGTTTCTTTTATACTCTTCACATTAACTTATACAAATTTGTAAATTACCCCCACTCCTCACTCCCCCAATCCCACCGCCTATTCTGCAAACCTCCCCCCATCCACAAAAAAGCATAACTAGCTCCACTTCTCACTCTATCCCACTATTCCCTTAATAGAGGAAATCATACTGCCTACAAAACTGTATGTATTCTCTCCAAATAACATCCAACCCTATTATTCCAATGTTAGTGTCACTTTGATAAGCAAATACAAATACAAATTCAAAATCCCGTGACCATTAGAGCTACAAACAGCCACACTTCAACTCTTCAGAGAGTGAAGCCGTGCAGGTCCCTCCTCGAGTTCAATCCCGTGAAGAGAGTCCCCAGGTTGGACATCCAGAACAGCTCTTTCCTCATCAATTGCCTTTCTGACTCCACGTGTTCTATTGCAGTGATTTGCAGGAAATTCATGTCAGGGTCGTTTGGGTGAGTTTGATGGGCAGAGTGGGCAGCAACAGTACATTTCCATACTTTCCCTAGTTTGCAGTCACTTTTGTGATTGGCCCAGCGTTTCTTTAAGTTTTTTGTGCATCCAATGTACTGGGCTTCAGCATGTATTTTGCAGGACAGCAGGTACACTACATTTGGAGTAGTACACGTCAGGTGTTGCCTTATTTGCCAACGCCTTCCATCCCATGAAGAGGAGACTGTGTCCGCAAACATCCCATGGCTGCATGTGTCGCATCTTTTTGCTGTGCACTTGAAGAAGTCTGATTTATTTTCCGGGCCGTGTTGGACGAATCTTCTAGGAACTGTTGGTTTGTATACCTTTCCTAGATTTGTGCGGCGTCTTTCAGCAGAGATGATGAGGTTTTTAGGGAAAATCTGCACATTACTAAAAACATCAAAAACTAAAAACATCAACAGGGATAGGGACATTGAAAAATGAAAATGGGGAAACAGTCATATCGGATAAAGACAAAGCAAATACATTAAACGCATTTTTCTCAAGCGTCTTCCCAAGAGAAGACACTTCAAATCTTCCTAATGTAGATAGGGAATCAAAATCAAAAGGGAACACATTAACATATATAAACATTGATGTAGAGACAGTTAAAAAGAAACTTAAAGAATTAGATACTACTAAAGCACAGGGACCTGACCAGTTACCAGCCAGAGTTCTGAAAGAGATAGCTAATGAGATAAGTGAACCATCAACTAAACTATTTAATTTGTCTATGGAACAGGGAAAACTACCAGATGATTGGATAAATGCAGAAGTTATAGCTATTTTTAAGAAAAGTAATAGAACAGATCCTGGTAATGATAGACAAGTAAGTTTAACATGCATAACTTGTAAGGTACTTGAATCAATTATAAGGGATAAAGTTGTTCTTTATTTTAAAGAAAAACTATATTCAGATTGCCAACATGGTTTCAGGCGCAAGAGGTCATGTGTTACGCAATTACTTCAAGTCATGGAATTTTTTTTGCAAAATTGCTGAATTTAGGAGATACTATATTTATAGATGTAGTGTATCTTGATTTTTAAAAGGCGTTTGATTCCGTGCCACATGAAAGATTAATACTTAAATTATCAGCATATGGGATTGACGGTAGACTATTACAATGGATTAGAAGCTTTTTATCTAATAGAAGACAGAAAGTAAGAGTAGGTACCTCATACTCGTAACAAGCAGAAGTAATTAGTGGTATTCCTCAAGGCAGTATTTTAGGCCCAGTACTATTTACCATATTCATTAATGATTTACCCGATGAAGTAAATAGTGAATGTAAGATCGTTGCTGATGATACAAAGTTATATGATACATCTGTTAAAAAAGAAACATTGCAATCAGATTTACACTCTCTACAAGCATGGTCAGAAAATTGGAACTTATATTTGAATGTCCAAAAATATAAGGTAATGTACATTGGAAGGAAAAACGCTAAACATGATTAGGCCTATTACATGAAGTTGAATGGCACAACAAGTAAAATTAATGTATGTGAAAATGAGAAAGACTTAGGAATAACTTTTGATCCATTGTTGAAATTTGATACAGATATACAGAAGGTGACCAGTAAAGCTAACCAAGTAATGTGTTTAATCAAAAGATCCTTTGACTATCTTCATAAAGATATATGTGTTAAATTATACAAGGCCATGGTTCGACCTCACTTAGAATACGGCATCCTAACCTAAAAAGACAATCAATAGCAATTGAAAAAGTTCAGAGAAGATCTAGAGCCACGAAATTAGTTAAAGCGTGTAAAAATATGTCTTATGAAGAAAGTTTAGATTTTCTAAAATTACCATCCTTAAAAGGAAGAAGGCTTAGAGGGGATCTAATTCAAGTATATAAAATTGTACATAATCTTGATGATGTAAATTTTAATGACTTTTTCATGAAAAGTACAATAGATAAAACAAGAAATAGTGATGCTAAATTGTTTCTTAACAGATCCAATACTAACACACGCAAACCTTTTTTTAAATTTTACTAACAGTGTTGTTCAGATGTGGAATAATCTACCAATTAACATAAAAAATCCACCTAACATTAACAAACTTAAAAATCTTTTGGACGAAAACCCAAATTTGAAAACAAAATTAAAAAGATTTGATGAATAAACAAAGCCATTCCTAAAAACAAAGTAATAAAAAAGTACTTTTTGATTAGTTTTATTTAAGACGACGCAAACCACTTTAATAAAAACATAGATCTAAATAAGTAAGAAATGTCAAATTCACTGAAAAAGGGTCGCAATGCCTATAAATAGCTCTAATCTACCTACCTAGTTTACCCTAACCTGGGGCTCTTCTTCTTCTTTGCTGTGCGTGGCCACAATCATCACGTTGATTATTTTGCCACAGAACAGGGGAGGCTCAACCACTCTTGCCGGAAGAAAGCGCCTCAAGTAGGCCAGAGAAGAAATTATTGAGAGAGAGAGAGAGAGAGAGAGAGAGAGAGAGAGAGAGAGAGAGAGAGAGAGAGAGAGAGAGAAGCTGGTTGTCAGATAGTTAGTCCGTTGACCCCAGAATAGGACCAATGGAGGTGGCAGCGGGCGCCGGGTGTGCAACTTGGACTCCAAGCAGATGCTCCCAGACCCTGGCTGTGAAACACTTGATTTTTTTGCTTCCACTGCTGCTGTTGGTAGTTCATTCCACTACAGGCTAATGTACCCTGACCGGCAAAATAGCCTGCAGGCTAAAATACCGTGACCGGCAAAATAGCCTGCAGGCTAAATTACCGTGACCGGCAACATAGCCACTGCCATAAATAAAACTATATTTTTGATCAGAATAGTATTTCATAGAATTAAACTTCCGCCCTGTGACCGGAAACAACCAATGGCCATGCGCCGTTGCCAGGAAGAGTAACAATGGCGGACAAGATTTGGAAGAAGCAGAGCAGAAAGAAATTGGGTTTGAAGTAAAACAACTACCTAATTGAGGATAGACTAAGAGAAACAGCGGCCATTCTAATATAGAAGAAAATGGCGATGGAAAGACAGTACATGATCCGGGAGACCCACACACGGGCTCTGACGGCTGTTGGCTTCAATCCTGCTCGACGCGAAATTCTCGTAGGATGCGAAGGTACTCACTAGTAGTAGTAGTAGTGGGGGACTGGCTCATAAGGCTAGGCCTCGCGGCCTATCAAGTGTCCCCTTCCTTCTTTTTGTACATTTATTATAGTTGCGCATACGCATTATAATTTTGATATACATGTTCATTCATCATATTCAAAAAACATTTGTTTACATTTTTGATTGCTGTCCAGAAGACTTTTAAATACATTAGTATTAGGTGAACATTTATGTTGAGTAGGAAGAACATTCCAAAACTGTGCAATTCTGTTAGTCAGTGCATTTTTCCTCATATTAGTATTGCTATGGCCCATCAGGATTTTCATTTCTGAATTCCTTGTTCTGTTGGGAGATTTGATAAATGTTTACAAGATTCTTCAAGGCACTGACAATACTAACAAAGGCTTGTTTCACTTGTCTAACGAAATAAGAACCCGTAATAGTGAACTTAAGATCATAACCAGGTACAGCAGAACTAACATTAGAAAAAACTTTTTTTCTAACAGAGTCACCCAATATTGGAACAACCTCCCTGCACATACTAAACTGGCCTCAGATACTAACAAATTCAAAAACCTCCTAGACAGTGATCCAAAAATTGCCCTGTTAAACTTAAAGTACATCCATGATTAGTGCATCAATATGGATGCTAAAAACCGCCACAGCAATTGCCAAACTAACCAAAAGGAAGGACGCATTGAGAGGCTGCAAGGCCTGGTCGTCCAAATACCTGACCTGACCTGACCTGTTATAATGTATTAATGATAATCTGTTAGTTGGAAAATATTAGTAACATCAATGTTAACAAGGCCATTAAATATCTTATCCGTCTCAATCAGGTCCCCTCTCAATCTTCTACCTTTTAAGGAATGTAAATTAAGGTATTTCAGCCTTTCAAGGTAATTCATATCTCTGCATTCTCTCAATAATCTGGTTGCTCTTCTTTGGATCTTTTCTATAGCTACAGACTGTCTTTTAAAATATGGATGTCATATAATATTTGCATATTCAAGGTGGGGCCTAACAAGGGCCTTATACAGTTTTAAAAACATGGATCTGTCAAGATATGAAAATGTTCTTTTGATAAGTCCAATCATTTGGTTAGCTTTATTTATAACAGTGTTGATATGAGTATCAAATGACAAAACAGAATCAAAAGTTACCCCTAATAGATGAATATGAGCCCAAAATTATTGCTATCACTGAGACCATTCCGAAAAATGTAAAAGAATTTGTACCATCGGAATACAGCTTAGACAATTATAACATGTTCCATAATGAAAGCCCCAGCCGTGGAGTAGCTTTGTTCTTCGACAAAACCTTACATGTACAAGAATGCACTACCCTAAACAATAACACATTTCAAGAGGCAGTCTGGTGCCAATTCCAAACACAGGATAAAGAGAAAATTTTAGTTGGATGCATTTACAAAAGTCCCAATACCACTGAAGAAAACTTACAAAAACTATATGAAATGCTAAGAGATGATGAAATAAAAAAATATGACAAGGTTTTAATCATGGGTGATTTTAACTTCCCTAATATAAGATGGGATGGACAGTGGACAAATGTAAAAGATAATGATTTTATTGAAATGTTAGGAGATGGTTTTATGTTCCAAATGGTGAACAAACCCACAAGGACAAGGGAAGGACAAAAAGAAAATATTCTCGACTTAATCTTAGTAAATGATACTCAAATGATATCTGACATCATACATTCTAGTCCCCTCGGTAAGAGTGACCACCAAGTCTTAATTTTTTCCATGTACGCAAGGGTACATAATACAGAAAGTTTAGAACAAACAGTAATATATAATATGAAAAAAGGAATTTTTTTACAAATGAGACAGGATTTTTTAAATCACAGTTGGGACCACTTGTACGACATGAGTGTTGATGATTGTTGGCAGGACATAAAAGATAAAATTCATTTCTCAATGGACAACAATATACCAAAAATAAAAGGTAATATTAAGAATAAAAAGAAAAAGTATAGACCCTATTGGATGTCACTGGGATTAAGAAAAAGTGTAAGAAAGAAGAACAGACTTTATAGAAGATACTTGGAAAATGGTAAATCTAAAGCTAGTAAACGTTACCGAGATTACATAGAATTGAGAGATAGGAGCTCTAAGCAGATGAGGAGGGAGACAAAAGACCATGAAAAACAAATAGCAAAAAACTGTAAGCTAAATCCCAAGCTGTTTTGGAAGTACATTAATTCTAAGCTCAAGTTATGTACTGGCGTCAGTTCACTTAAAGATAAACAGGGAGACATAGTCACAGCTGACCAGGATAAAGCTAACGTTTTGAATGATTATTTTGCTAGTGTTTTCACTAAAGAAAATACAGATTCCTTGCCCCCAATTAAAGATGAATCACCAGCTGACTGTACAGACATTGTTATCACAGTAGAAGCTATAAAGAATAAACTTAAGCACTTAGATGTGAACAAAGCCCAGGGGCCAGATAAGGTCCCAGCCAGAGTAC
The DNA here is from genome assembly GCA_017654935.2 of Phymorhynchus buccinoides. Taxonomy (NCBI): domain Eukaryota; kingdom Metazoa; phylum Mollusca; class Gastropoda; order Neogastropoda; family Raphitomidae; genus Phymorhynchus; species Phymorhynchus buccinoides. Next base: position 63,830,054 of record CM065685.1, read on the forward strand.
TAAAAGAATTACATACAGAACTAGCACTTCCTTTAACAATTTTGTTCAATAAAAGTTTAGAATCAGGGGAACTCCCAGTAGATTGGAAAACGGCAGAGGTTATAGCCATTTATAAAAAAGGAACAAGAACAGATCCGGGAAATTACAGGCCTGTGAGCCTCACATGTATAACATGTAATTTTTTCCTCTCATTCTGCACTATTTTAGAACAGATTTGTTCGGGACGCAATTGTTAAACACATGACTGATTTTGATCTGTATACAGACTGCCAACATGGATAGAACAGGGCATACAGGGCGTTCTTGTATGACCCAGCTATTAGATGTGATGGACGATTTTACTAAACTGTTGGAAGACAAGGAGGCTTTCGATATTGTATACTTAGATTTTAGGAAGGCCTTTGATTCTGTGCCGCACGAAAGACTTCTCCTAAAACTACAGGCATATGGCATAACTGGGAACATACTAAGGTGGGTAAGACATTTCCTAAAAGGCAGATCACAAAAGGTGCGGGTTGGGGCAAAACTATCATCTAATATTGACGTTTTAAGTGGCATTCCCCAGGGTAGTATCCTGGGGCCAATACTTTTTACAATTTTTATCAATGATCTCCCGGAGGAAATACAAAGTGTCTGTAAGATATTCGCAGACGATACCAAACTTTACAACTGTTCTAAATATTCAGACATAATACAAAATGACATAGATAAACTTATGGAATGGTCAGAAAAGTGGAATCTCTATTTTAATGCAGGAAAGTGCAAAGTCATGCATGTGGGCTATGACAACCAAAATGAAACTTATGAAATTTCCCACGGTTCAGCTAAACATGTTTTGGAAACCTGTTCAGATGAAAAAGACTTAGGAGTCATATTTGATTTTAAACTCAAATTTGATAAACACATTACAACAGCAGTAAACAAGGCCAATAGAATATTGGGTTTAATTAGAAGAAGTTTTATGGAATTAAATACAGAAGTTTTTTTGAACCTATATAAAAGTTTAGTAAGACCTCATCTTGAGTATGGAAATCTAATTTGGAACCCTTTTCTTAAAAGACAATCTACACAAATTGAAAGGGTACAAAGGCGAGCAACCAAATTAATAAAATCAATACAAAATTTGGAATACGGGGACAGACTTCATAAGTTAAGTTTACCATCCTTAAAATTTAGAAGAGTAAGGGGAGATTTGATAACTGTATATAAAATTTTGAATAACCCTGACAAAACTAACAAGCATTTGTTTCAATTGTCTAACGATTTGAGAACCCGTAACAGTGATCTAAAAATACTAACCCAATACAGTAGAACTAATATGAGAAAAAACTTCTTTTCTAATAGTCACCCAGCACTGGAACAATCTCCCTGCACAAACTAAACTTGCTTCCAACATTAACCATTTCAAAAACCTCCTAGATAGTGACCCCAAAATTAATGTTTTTAAATACAATTATGATTAAGACAACAATGATAGTTCAAAAAGCGCCACAGCGGTGCCAATCTGATTAATGAACAAAGCCACAATAGCAAACAATCAAAAGATAGGGCACATCAAGAGGCCGCGAGGCCTGGCTGCCCTGAAGATCTGACCTGACCTGACCTGACCTAAATCTTTCTCACTAGTACAGGATTCAATAATTTTGACTGTATCTTCTATACTCATACCATAGTTTTTTCCTGGATTTTTCTTACCCATATGCAATACTTTACATTTAGAAACATTAAAATACAAATTCCATGTCTTGGACCAGTCTATAAGATGATCTAGATCTTCCTGGATATGGTTAGCATATTTAGAATCGTTGTAAACTTTTGTATCATCTGCAAAAATTTTGCAAGTACTATTGACACACTCTGGAAGGTCATTAATGAAAACAGTAAAGAGTACTGGGCCTAAGATACTGCCTTGTGGGATACCACTGTAGACCTGCACATGTGAAGATTTGGCTTCATTTATTCTTACCACCTGTGTTCTCCCATTTAAAAAACTTCTGGTCCAATTAAGAATACTACCAGTGATACCATAAGCAGACATTTTTAACAATAGACGTTCATGAGGCACTGTATCAAAAGCCTTTCTAAAATCAAGGTATATTATATCCACAGTTTTACCCTCATCTAACAATTTAGTTAAGTCCTCAATTACCTCCAGTAACTGTGTAACACAAGATCTCTTTTTTCTGAAGCCATGTTGACATTCGGCATACAAGTTGTTGTCGGTTAAATGGTTAACTATTGTATCTCTTATAAATGATTCCAGTATTTTACAGCACACACAAGTTAAACTCACTGGTCTATAATTTCCAGGATCAACTTTAGACCCTTTCTTATAAATAGCAGTCACTTCAGACTTTAACCAATCATCAGGAAGCTGTCCTGTCTCAAGAGATTTGTTGAAAATCATACTCAACGGAAGGGCCAATTCGTTACTGAGTTCCTTCAATACACGTGGGGGAATTTTATCGGGACCCTGGGCTTTCTGGGGATTTAGTTCTTGTAACTTTTTTTACACAGCTGATGGGGTTACTCTAATATCACAAATTGATACATTATTAGATTTAGAACACTGAGGAGGAGTTGGTATATTATTTAAGTTTTCTTTTTTATAAACACTAGCAAAGAATTCATTTAATGTTTCTGCCTTTTCCTTATCATCTACTGCTAGACTATCATCCGCCCTTTTCAATACACCAATTCCTACATTAGCTTTTCTTTTCTTGAACATACTTCCAAAAAGCCTTGGGGTTTTCCTTACAATTTTCTGCAAGCTTTCTTTCGTAGTTCTTTTTGGCTTTTTTAATTAATTTATTACATGTATTCCTTGCCCGTATGTACCTTAGGTAAGCATAAACAGTTAAGCATTTTAGAAAACGTTTATACATTTTATATTTATTCTTTATCTTACTTTTTGTTTTCTTATTCATCCACGATGGCTTCACTCGCTTGTTTTTTTTAGTTTTCACCTTTGGAATGCATTGGTCCATTAACTTCAGAATGAATGTCTTCAGTTCCTCCCAACCCTGATTTACATCTTTACTTCCCATACCTGTCCAGTCTTCCTTTAGAAGTGTTTCCCTCATCAAATCATAGTTGCCTCTAGAAAGGATAAAATGGTACTACTAGTCACTAAGTTAACTCACTAAATAATGTAATGCTTTAAGAGCAAAATGTTTTTGATTGCAAGTTTTTTTCCCCTTCATATACAGAGACACAACAGCTCGATCAGCAAGACCCGGCTGCCTGCGTCATCTTCGTAGAATTAGTAGGTTTTTATTTTGTTTTTGATTAAAAAACAACTGGTGATTGTGGATACTCAACAAGAAAAGAATAATAATAATGAAACGCGAGCTCCACTCACCCCACATACTCTTCTTTTTTCGGTTAAGTAAAGATAAAAACTACCCAGTGCTCGACTCTGTGAACATATCGGGGTTTAATTAGAAGAAGTTTTATGGAATTAAATACAGAAGTTTTTTTGAACCTATATAAAAGTTTAGTAAGACCTCATCTTGAGTATGGAAATCTAATTTGGAACCCTTTTCTTAAAAGACAATCTACACAAATTGAAAGGGTACAAAGGCGAGCAACCAAATTAATAAAATCAATACAAAATTTGGAATACGGGGACAGACTTCATAAGTTAAGTTTACCATCCTTAAAAGTTCCCCCCACTGCCCGAAGCCCCCTCCCCCGGCGTGGACCCCAGCATTCCCAATTAATTTACAAGCTTGATTGTAATCACTAATGATCAATTTGATTCCTATCCATATCTACCGCCCAATACCCACCCACCCCCTCCTTCCCATAACCCCCTCCCCACCCCTCCCTTCCAAACACTCCAATGTATACCATTGCTTATTTTGCATTCCTCTAGTCCCAGTGTGTGGTTGTGTGTGAGAGTGAGAGAGAGAGTGTGTGTATGTGTTTGTGTGTGCATGTGAGAGGGGTTTGTTGCACTTGTCTTTGACC
>CM065685.1:63844025-63859025 GCA_017654935.2 Phymorhynchus buccinoides
ATTCAGCAAGGCTGTGTTGTGTTGTTTCAGCAACATTGTGCATTGTTGTGCCGTAATTCAGCAAGGCTGTGTTGTGTTGTTTCAGCAACATTGTGCATTGTTGTGCCGTAATTCAGCAAGGCTGTGTTGTGATGTTTCAGCAACATTGTGCATTGTTGTGCCGTGATTCAGCAAGGCTGTGTTGTGATGTTCCAGCAACATTGTTGTGCCATAATTCAGCAAGGCTGTGTTGTGTTGTTCCAGCAACATTGTGCATTGTTGTGCCGTAATTCAGCAAGGCTGTGTTGTGTTGTTTCAGCAACATTGTGCATTGTTGTGCCGTAATTCAGCAAGGCTGTGTTGTGATGTTCCAGCAACATTGTGCATTGTTGTGCCGTAATTCAGCAAGGCTGTGTTGTGTTGTTCCAGCAACATTGTGCATTGTTGTGCCATAATTCAGCAAGGCTGTGTTGTGATGTTCCAGCAACATTGTGCATTGTTGTGCCATAATTCAGCAAGGCTGTGTTGTGATGTTCCAGCAACATTGTGCATTGTTGTGCCATAATTCAGCAAGGCTGTGTTGTGATGTTCCAGCCACATTGTTGTGCCGTAATTCAGCAAGGCTGTGTTGTGATGTTCCAGCAACATTGTGCATTGTTGTGCCATAATTCAGCAAGGCTGTGTTGTGATGTTCCAGCAACATTGTGCATTGTTGTGCCATAATTCAGCAAGGCTGTGTTGTGATGTTCCAGCAACATTGTGCATTGTTGTGCCGTAATTCAGCAAGGCTGTGTTGTGATGTTCCAGCAACATTGTGCATTGTTGTGCCGTAATTCAGCATGGCTGTGTTGTGATGTTCCAGCAACATTGTGCATTGTTGTGCCGTGATTCAGCAAGGCTGTGTTGTGATGTTCCAGCAACATTGTGCATTGTTGTGCCGTAATTCAGCATGGCTGTGTTGTGTTGTTCCAGCAACATTGTGCATTGTTGTGCCGTAATTCAGCAAGGCTGTGTTGTGATGTTCCAGCCACATTGTTGTGCCGTAATTCAGCATGGCTGTGTTGTGATGTTCCAGCAACATTGTGCATTGTTGTGCCGTAATTCAGCAAGGCTGTGTTGTGATGTTCCAGCCATTGTGCATTGTTGTGCCGTAATTCAGCATGGCTGTGTTGTGATGTTCCAGCAACATTGTGCATTGTTGTGCCGTAATTCAGCAAGGCTGTGTTGTGATGTTCCAGCCACATTGTTGTGCCGTAATTCAGCATGGCTGTGTTGTGATGTTCCAGCAACATTGTGCATTGTTGTGCCGTAATTCAGCATGGCTGTGTTGTGATGTTCCAGCAACATTGTGCATTGTTGTGCCGTAATTCAGCAAGGCTGTGTTGTGATGTTCCAGCCACATTGTTGTGCCGTAATTCAGCATGGCTGTGTTGTGATGTTCCAGCAACATTGTGCATTGTTGTGCCGTAATTCAGCAAGGCTGTGTTGTGATGTTCCAGCCACATTGTTGTGCCGTAATTCAGCAAGGCTGTGTTGTGATGTTCCAGCCACATTGTTGTGCCGTAATTCAGCATGGCTGTGTTGTGATGTTCCAGCCACATTGTTGTGCCGTAATTCAGCATGGCTGTGTTGTGATGTTCCAGCAACATTGTGCATTGTTGTGCCGTAATTCAGCATGGCTGTGTTGTGATGTTCCAGCCACATTGTTGTGCCGTAATTCAGCAAGGCTGTGTTGTGATGTTCCAGCCACATTGTTGTGCCGTAATTCAGCATGGCTGTGTTGTGATGTTCCAGCCACATTGTCCATGATGCCGGTATCACGTGCTTGGTGCTGGCCAGGGACAGTGAAAACAACACCTGGTGAGTTTGTTCCGGTGATGTTGACGAGGAACTATGCTTGTTTTGTATTGCCTTGTCTGACTGTCTGATAGCAACATTGGCCAAACGTTCTGATTTCATTTGTGACCCAGCACCACGGAAGGGACGTTAAGTGTCAAACTGACCATTCTGAGAAAACTACACATTTGAAACCTTCAGACAATTCTCTTTTTATTGATGCAAGAACCATTCTTGTATCTTTTTCCGTTCCGAAGTTATGAGCATTTAAAGTTAGTATGGTGAGCGTCGGCCATTTTAAGAAAACTCAGTCTAAAATCTAGACAGATGAAGAAAATGAATTGACCTACTCATTTAAAAAGCACTTATAAGACCATTTAGAGACAATGCTAAAGATTATCCTTTATAAATATAAAAAATAATATGTTATTGAACACAAAAATATCCATAACTCAAAATTAACAAAAAATTATATTTTTTGACTTTGCAAGCCTGTTGTGAGAAATTAGCCCAGCGACTTAATGTCCCTTTCATGGTGCTGGGTCACATTTGATAATTTTTTGCTGGTGGATCATTCATATTCAGGAATTTTAAGTTTAATCTACAATACGTTTGAACTGGTTCAGAAATTGCTTGTTTTGTGCTTTATAAATACTAGGGTTACAGACATAGAACAGTATGTACAGGTGTACGACAGAATCTGTGTGAAAGTGACTCTCTCTCTATCTATCTATATATATATATATATATATATCTCTCTCCTCTCTATCTCTCTCTCTCTCTGTCTCTCTCTCTGTCTCTCTCTCTCTCTCTCTCTCTCTCTCTCTCTCTCTCTCTCTCTCTCTCTCTCTCTCTCTCTCTCTCTCTCTCTCTCTCTCTCTCTCTCTCTCTCTCTCTCTCTCTCTCTCTCTCTCTCTCTCTCTCTCTCTCTCTCTCTCTCTCTCTCTCTCTCTCTCTCTCTCTCTTTGATTTAGTTGTGAATTTAGAGAAATCAAATGTTGTTTTCAGAAATGGTGGGTATCTGTCTTCATCTGAAAGATGGACGCTTGGTGGACAAGAACTACAAATAGTTAATATGTACAAATACCTCGGAATCTATCTCTCTACAAAGCTCTCGTTTTCTTACACTCTAAAAGATTTGTCAGATAGGGCAAGAAAGGGCGTTTCCGTAATTATTAGGTTGATGTGGTCTATAGGAGAGCATTCCCCACAACTATTTTCAAAATGTTTGATTGTCAAATTCAGCCGATTTTAACGTATGGATCGGAAGTATGGGGTTTATGTTCTGACCAACAGCACATAGAACGTATTCATTTATCAGCTTTAAAACGATTCATGGGTGTGAGCCCCAAAGCACCAAGGCAATTGATTTATAGTGAAACAGGAAGATACCCTCTCTTTGTTAATACCTATACAAAATGTGTGAAATTCTGGTTAAGAATAGTGAACATGGATGAGGACAGATACCCGAAGAAAAGTTATAACATGTTACTTTGTTTACAGAGGCAAAATTATGTTACATGGGCATAGGCAAAATTATGTGACATGGGCATGTCGTGTACGCAATGTTCTATACAGATATGGTTTTGGGTTTGTTTGGGAAGCGCAGGGAGTGGGAAATATAAAATTGTTTATTTCTGTATTTAAACAGAGACTTATTGATTCCTTCAGTCAAGATTGGCATTCTGCTCTAGAAAATCACAACTTCTTTGAAATATATTCAACATTTTGTAATTCAATATCTTGTAAAAGCTATTTGAACAACATCAAGAACATAACTTGGCGAAGGTGTTTGGCTAAGTTTCGAATTGGTATGTCTCCCATTAAAAAACACTTTTTGCAATATAAATCCAATGAAGGTGATAAATTTTGTCCATTTTGTGTAACTGTAGTAGAAAACGAAGTCCATTTTCTTTTTGTTTGTCCTAAATATAACGAGCTTAGAATGGAATTAATACCAAAGAAATATTATAATTGTCCATCTTTATTCAAGTTAACTCTAATCTTATACTTTCGAAAATTCTCATCTAATCTCTAAAGTAGCATCGTTTATACATAAAGCTTTAACAGTTAGACATCAATGTTTGAGTGAAAGGCAGAATGCACGAGATGTTACTTAACGTTTATGCTTGTATTGTTATTGTTATGGGCCAGTGGCCTAACAATTAAACCATTTTTGACTTTTGACTTTGACTTTGACTCTCTCTCTCTCTCTCTCGTTTATGATTCTAACAGAATATTTTCTGTTGTTCAGGATCTTTTTATCATTTATCATTTATTTATTGATTGATTTTATTATTCAGGATCTTGACAGGGTCGTTCGACAAGTCCATGAAGATCTGGTCGGTGGACGGCAAACTGGTCCATAAACTGGACAACTTCCTGGGGACAGTGTCCGGCATCTGCTACGTTCCCCGCAACAAGACGGTGTGGGTGGCTGGTGGTGCCCCCTATGCCTGGCTCTATGACCCTAAATCTGGGGACAATGTGAGTATTGAGGAGGAGGATGATGATGATAATTATGATGGTGATGATGATGATAATGATGATGTCTTGGCATCTGCTACGTTCCCCACAACAAGTAAATAAGTAAGTAATAGTACATTTATATAGCGCTTTACCTCAAATGAGCCCAAAGCGCTTTACAATCAATTATTCATCAACAAGTAGACAGCAAAAATAGTATTTAACTTAAATGTTTTTAACCAGTAACAACGCATATACAAAGCATCTCTCTCTCTCTCTCTCTCTCTCTCTCTCTCTCTCTCTCTCTCTCTCTCTCTCTCTCTCTCTCTCTCTCTCTCTCTCTCTCACACACACACACACACACACACACACACACACACACACACACACACACACACACACACACACATACACACACATTATTCATCTTTCATTCAGTAAGCCATAGCAACTGAGTTGCACGGACTGACCACATACACCAACACACACACAAACGTTAGCGGATACACATACAGTGTGGGTGGCTGGAGGGGCACCTTGCGCCTGGCTCTATGACCCTAAATCTGGGGACAATGTGAGTTTGTGTCACTGTTGGTATTGTAATTGATATTATCAGGCTGACGAACTTTCTTTCATTCAAGAAGTTCCTACAAGTACAAGTTGTGTGAACTTCATGCAAGGTTAAGACACTTGTCCCTGCATTTTGCACAAGCAAATACTGTCCCCACAAGTTGTGGCTAGGGTTAATGGATGTGCTTACAGATGCTGCACTTGGGCATAGAAGGGATGGGAACTTGGGTTTGGTTAATGGAACGGTGAGTGCTAACAATATACCATATTTTTCTATAAGGCGTACCTTATTAAAAGCGCCCCCCCCCCCCCCCCCCCCCCCCACATTTTACATAAAATTCAGATTTTGTTATTATATTTTCTTACTATATTATTAGTCATATTATAAAGTGCAGTGGTCTCAGTCTGTGAAAAAGTATGGCCTTATAGTCCGAAAAATATGGTATGGGTCAATAGCCGAGTGCTGGAAGTATGGCCTTATAGTCCGAAAAATATGGTATGGGTCAATAGCCGAGTGCTGGAAGTATGGCCTTATAGTCCGAACAATATGGTATGGGTCAATAGCCGAGTGCTGGCAAAAAGGATGTCTGGAAGAGATTCTCACTGTGTACTGGTTTTTTTTATTTCTAGAAAATGCCACATCATGTCAAATCATAGCATGTTTATCTGTGCCTGGTCTGTGCCTCTCTGTTGTATGTGTAACCTAATGCCACGTCATGTTATATCATAGCATGTTTATCTGTATGTAGTGCCTGGTCTGTGCCTCTCTGTTGTATGTGTAAACTAATGCCACATCATGTCATATCATGCCATGTTTATCTGTATGAAGTGCCAGGTCCGTGCCTCTCTATTGTATGTGTAAAATGATGCCACATCATGTCATATCATGCCATGTTTATCTGTATGTAGTGCCAGGTCCGTGCCTTTCTGTTGTATGTGTAAAATAATGCCACGTCATGTCATATCATGCCATGTTTATCTGTACCTGGTCCGTGCCTCTCTGTTGTATGTGTAAAATGATGCCACATCATGTCATATCATGGCATGTTTATGTGTATGTAGTGCCAGGTCCGTGCCTTTCTGCTGTATGTGTAACCTAATGCCACGTCATGTCATATCATGCCATGTCTATCTGTATGAAGTGCCAGGTCCATGCCTTTCTGTTGTATGTGTAAACTAATGCCACATCATGTCATATCATGGCATGTTTATGTGTATGTAGTGCCAGGTCCGTGCCTTTCTGTTGAATGTGTAAACTAATGCCACATCATGTCATATCATAGCATGCCATGTCTATCTGTATGTAGTGCCTGGTCCGTGCCTCTCTGTTGTAATGCCACATCATGTCATATCATAGCATGCCATGTCTATCTGTATGTAGTGCCTGGTCCACACCTTTTTGTTGTATGTGTGTCAGGTGTCAGACTTCATTGGGACCTTCCAGAACATGGAGGAAGAGAAATACCACCTTCAGCTGCTCAAGTACTTCCCTGAACTGAGTCAGGCTGTGGGTAGGTACAGTGATCATCACACCTAATGACAGTAGACATATCACCTTCAGCTGCTCAAATACTTCCCTGAGCTGAGTCAGGCTGTGGGCAGGTACAGTGATCATCACACCTAATGACAGTAGACATATCACCCACAGAGAGTTAACATACCTGTGCATTGTAGACATATCACCTTCAGCTGCTCAAATACTTCCCTGAGCTGAGTCAGGCTGTGGGCAGGTACAGTGATCATCACACCTAATGACAGTAGACATATCACCCACAGAGAGTTAACATACCTGTGCATTGTAGACATATCACCTTCAGCTGCTCAAATACTTCCCTGAGCTGAGTCAGGCTGTGGGCAGGTACAGTGATCATCACACCTAATGACAGTAGACATATCACCCACAGAGAGTTAACATACCTGTGCATTGTAGACATATCACCTTCAGCTGCTCAAATACTTCCCTGAGCTGAGTCAGGCTGTGGGCAGGTACAGTGATCATCACACCTAATGACAGTAGACATATCACCTTCAGCTGCTCAAGTACTTCCCTGAGCTGAGTCAGGCTGTGGGCAGGTACAGTGATCATCACACCTAATGACAGTAGACATATCAGAGCTGCTCAAATACTTCCCTGAGCTGAGTCAGGCTGTGGGCAGGTACAGTGATCATCACACCTAATGACAGTAGACATATCACCCACAGAGAGTTAACATACCTGTGCATTGTAGACATATCACCTTCAGCTGCTCAAATACTTCCCTGAGCTGAGTCAGGCTGTGGGCAGGTACAGTGATCATCACACCTAATGACAGTAGACATATCACCTTCAGCTGCTCAAATACTTCCCTGAGCTGAGTCAGGCTGTGGGCAGGTACAGTGATCATCACACCTAATGACAGTAGACATATCACCTTCAGCTGCTCAAATACTTCCCTGAGCTGAGTCAGGCTGTGGGCAGGTACAGTGATCATCACACCTAATGACAGTAGACATATCACCTTCAGCTGCTCAAATACTTCCCTGAGCTGAGTCAGGCTGTGGGCAGGTACAGTGATCATCACACCTAATGACAGTAGACATATCACCTTCAGCTGCTCAAATACTTCCCTGAGCTGAGTCAGGCTGTGGGTAGGTACAGTGATCATCACACCTAATGACAGTAGACATATCACCTTCAGCTGCTCAAATACTTCCCTGAGCTGAGTCAGGCTGTGGGCAGGTACAGTATGATGGAAACACACCTGTTGATAGCAGAAATATCAGTCGTGGATGGTAAACCTGAAAGGCGCCTTTGGATTTGTGAAAATACCACTTTCAGATGCTGAAATACTAACTGAGACTGTTTGTAGGTAGACACACATGTTTATTGTACAAATATTCCATGTGAATTGTAATAATAATAATAATGTATGTTTGTTAGTGTTAGTGTGTGTGTGATCTTTGCGATTAAATTAGGCGCTATTGCTAAGATTTGAACCTTTTTTTTCTCTTTGATAATTGAATTCTATTGATAGGGAGTATGTATTTTGATAATTGAATTCTATTGATAGGGAGTATGTATTTTGATAATTGAATTCTATTGATAGGGAGTATGTATTTTGATAATTGAATTCTATTGATAGGGAGTATGTATTTTGATAATTGAATTCTATTGATAGGGAGTATGTATTTTGATAATTGAATTCTATTGATAGGGAGTATGTATTTTGATAATTGAATTCTATTGATAGGGAGTATGTATTTTGATAATTGAATTCTATTGATAGGGAGTATGTATTTTGATAATTGAATTCTATTGATAGGGAGTATGTATTTTGATAATTGAATTCTATTGATAGGGAGTATGTATTTTGATAATTGAATTCTATTGATAGGGAGTGTGTATGTATGTGAATGTGTATTGATAGGTGAGTATGTATGTTTGTGAAGCTGTTCTGTGACATCCCTCGCGTGTCATTTTTCACTCTTTCACCATGGTCACAGTGACGGGCAAGTTATGTTGACTGGCCTGTCGCTGTGTTGCTGTGGTGGGGGGTGGGGGGTGTACACTCTTTCACCATGGTCACAGTGACGGGCAAGTTATGTTGACTGGCCTGTCGCTGTGGTATGGGGTGGGGGGTGTACACTCTTTCACCATGGTCACAGTGACGGGCAAGTTATGTTGACTGGCCTGTCGCTGTGTTGCTGTGGTGGGGGGTGGGGGGTGTACACTCTTTCACCATGGTCACAGTGACGGGCAAGTTATGTTGACTGGCCTGTCGCTGTGTTGCTGTGGTGGGGGGTGGGGGGTGTACACTCTTTCACCATGGTCACAGTGACGGGCAAGTTATGTTGACTGGCCTGTCGCTGTGTTGCTGTGGTGGGGGGTGGGGGGTGTACACTCTTTCACCATGGTCACAGTGACGGGCAAGATATGTTGACTGGCCTGTCGCTGTGTTGCTGTGGTGGGGGGTGGGGGGTGTACACTCTTTCACCATGGTCACAGTGACGGGCAAGTTATGTTGACTGGCCTGTCGCTGTGTTGCTGTGGTGGGGGGTGGGGGGTGTACACTCTTTCACCATGGTCACAGTGACGGGCAAGTTATGTTGACTGGCCTGTCGCTGTGTTGCTGTGGTGGGGGGTGGGGGGTGTACACTCTTTCACCATGGTCACAGTGACGGGCAAGTTATGTTGACTGGCCTGTCGCTGTGTTGCTGTGGTGGGGGGTGGGGGGTGTACACTCTTTCACCATGGTCACAGTGACGGGCAAGATATGTTGACTGGCCTGTCGCTGTGTTGCTGTGGTGGGGGGTGGGGGGTGTACACTCTTTCACCATGGGTCACAGTGACGGGCAAGTTATGTTGACTGGCCTGTCGCTGTGTTGCTGTGGTGGGGGGTGGGGGGTGTACACTCTTTCACCATGGTCACAGTGACGGGCAAGATATGTTGACTGGGTCGCTGTTGCTGTGGTGGGGGGTGGGGGGTGTACACTCTTTCACCATGGTCACAGTGACGGGCAAGATATGTTGACTGGCCTGTCGCTGTGTTGCTGTGGTGGGGGGTGGGGGGTGTACACTCTTTCACCATGGTCACAGTGACGGGCAAGTTATGTTGACTGGCCTGTCGCTGTGTTGCTGTGGTGGGGGGTGGGGGGTGTACACTCTTTCACCATGGTCACAGTGACGGGCAAGTTATGTTGACTGGCCTGTCGCTGTGTTGCTGTGGTGGGGGGTGGGGGGTGTACACTCTTTCACCATGGTCACAGTGACGGGCAAGTTATGTTGACTGGCCTGTCGCTGTGTTGCTGTGGTGGGGGGTGGGGGGTGTACACTCTTTCACCATGGTCACAGTGACGGGCAAGTTATGTTGACTGGCCTGTCGCTGTGTTGCTGTGCTGTGTTGGGTGGTGGGGGGTGTACACTCTTTCACCATGGTCACAGTGACGGGCAAGTTATGTTGACTGGCCTGTCGCTGTGTGCTGTGGTGGGGGGTGTACACTCTTTCACCATGGTCACAGTGACGGGGCAAGTTATGTTGACTGGCCTGTTGCTGTGGTGGGGGGTGGGGGGTGTACACTCTTTCACCATGGTCACAGTGACGGGCAAGTTATGTTGACTGGCCTGTCGTGTGCTGTGGTGGGGGGTGGGGGGTGTACACTCTTTCACCATGGTCACAGTGACGGGCAAGTTATGTTGACTGGCCTGTTGCTGTGGTGGGGGGGGGGGGGGGTGTACACTCTTTCACCATGGTCACAGTGACGGGCAAGTTATGTTGACTGGCCTGTTGCTGTTTGGCTGTGGTGGGGGGTGTACACTCTTTCACCATGGTCACAGTGATGGGCAAGTTATGTTGACTGGCCTTTCGCTGTGTTGCTGTGGTGGGGGGGGGGGTGGGGGGGGGGGTGTACACTCTTTCACCATGGTCACAGTGACGGGCAAGTTATGTTGACTGGCCTGTCGCTGTGTTGCTGTGGTGGGGGGTGTACACTCTTTCACCATGGTCACAGTGATGGGCAAGTTATGTTGACTGGCCTGTCGCTGTGTTGCTGTGGTGGGGGGTGTACACTCTTTCACCATGGTCACAGTGATGGGCAAGTTATGTTGACTGGCCTGTCGCTGTGGTGGGGGGTGGGGGGTGTACACTCTTTCACCATGGTCACAGTGATGGGCAAGTTATGTTGACTGGCCTGTCGCTGTGTTGCTGTGGTGGGGGGTGGGGGGTGTACACTCTTTCACCATGGTCACAGTGATGGGCAAGTTATGTTGACTGGCCTGTCGCTGTGTTGCTGTGGTGGGGGGTGGGGGGTGTACACTCTTTCACCATGGTCACAGTGATGGGCAAGTTATGTTGACTGGCCTGTCGCTGTGTTGCTGGTGGTGGGGGGTGGGGGGTGGTGGGGGTACACTCTTTCACCATGGTCACAGTGATGGGCAAGTTATGTTGACTGGCCTGTCGCTGTGTTGCTGTGGTGGGGGGTGGGGGGTGGGTGTGGGGGGGGGGGGGGTGTACACTCTTTCACCATGGTCACAGTGACGGGCAAGTTATGTTGACTGGCCTGTCGCTGTGTGTGCTGGGGTGGGGGGTGTACACTCTTTCACCATGGTCACAGTGATGGGCAAGTTATGTTGACTGGCCTGTCGCTGTGTTGCTGTGGTGGGGGGTGTACACTCTTTCACCATGGTCACAGTGATGGGCAAGTTATGTTGACTGGCCTGTCGCTGTGGTGGGGGGTGGGGGGTGTACACTCTTTCACCATGGTCACAGTGATGGGCAAGTTATGTTGACTGGCCTGTCGCTGTGTTGCTGTGGTGGGGGTGGGGGGTGTACACTCTTTCACCATGGTCACAGTGATGGGCAAGTTATGTTGACTGGCCTGTCGCTGTGTTGCTGTGGTGTGGGGGGTGTACACTCTTTCACCATGGCCACAGTGATGGGCAAGTTATGTTGACTGGCCTGTCGCCCTGTGGTGGGGGGTGGGGGGGTGTACACTCTTTCACCATGGTCACAGTGATGGGCAAGTTATGTTGACTGGCCTGTCGCTGTGGTGGGGGGTGGGGGGTGTACACTCTTTCACCATGGTCACAGTGACGGGCAAGTTATGTTGACTGGCCTGTCGCTGTGTTGCTGTGGTGGGGGGTGGGGGGTGTACACTCTTTCACCATGGTCACAGTGACGGGCAAGTTATGTTGACTGGCCTGTTGCTGTGGTGGGGGGTGGGGGGTGTACACGCACGCAGACACTTTAGGATGTCAGTGTTGATGTATTGTATTTTGTATTTATTGTATTGAATTGATCGACTGCAAGACAGCTTTCCTTGTTTTAGAATGGGGATAATAAATGATGATTGATTGATTGTTGTTCTTTCAGCCACGACCAGCAGGCGACAGCTGATTGTGTGGAAGTACAACACCTCTGGATGCATCACTGCCCTGAAGTGTACCTCCCCTCTGGAGAGTCTGTGCTACAGTCAGTATGCGTGTGTGTGTGTGTGGATGTATCACCGCCCTGAAGTGTACCTCCCCTCTGGAGAGTCTGTGCTACAGTCAGTATGTGTGTGTGTGTGTGTGTGTGGATGTATCACCGCCCTGAAGTGTACCTCCCCTCTGGAGAGTCTGTGCTACGGTCAGTATGTGTGTGTGTGTGTGTGTGTGGATGTATCACCGCCCTGAAGTGTACCTCCCCTCTGGAGAGTCTGTGCTACAGTCAGTATGTGTGTGTGTGTGTGTGTGTGTGTGGATGTATCACCGCCCTGAAGTGTACCTCCCCTCTGGAGAGTCTGTGCTACTGTCAGTATGTGTGTGTGTGTGTGTGGATGTATCACTGCCCTGAAGTGTACCTCCCCTCTGGAGAGTCTATGCTACTGTCAGTATGTGTGTGTGTGTGTGTGTGGATGCATCACTGCCCTGAAGTGTACCTCCCCTCTGGAGAGTCTATGCTACTGTCAGTATGTGTGTGTGTGTGTGTGTGTGTGTGTGTGAAGTGTGTGGTGTATCACCGCCCTGAAGTGTACCTCCCCTCTGGAGAGTCTATGCTACTGTCAGTATGTGTGTGTGTGTGTGTGTGTGTGTGTGGATGTATCACCGCCCTGAAGTGTACCTCCCCTCTGGAGAGTCTGTGCTACTGTCAGTATGTGTGTGTGTGTGGATGTATCACTGCCCTGAAGTGTACCTCCCCTCTGGAGAGTCTATGCTACTGTCAGTATGTGTGTGTGTGTGTGTGTGGATGTATCACCGCCCTGAAGTGTACCTCCCCTCTGGAGAGTCTGTGCTACAGTCAGTATGTGTGTGTGTGTGTGTGTGTGTGTGTGTGTGTGTGTGTGTGTGTGTGTGTGTGTGTGTGTGTGTGTGGATGTATCACCGCCCTGAAGTGTACCTCCCCTCTGGAAAGTCTATGCTACAGTTAGTATGCATGGCACTGTTATACAAGTGTGTGTGTGTGTGTATGTGTGTGTCTATGCTACACAGTCAGTATGCATGGCACAGTTATACAAGTGTTGGCGCGTGTGTGTGTGTGTGTGTGTGTGTGTGTGTGTGTGTGTGTGTGTGTGTGTGTGTGTGTGTCTATGCTACACAGTCAGTATGCATGGCACAGTAATGTGTGTGTGTGTGTGTGTCTATGCTACACAGTCAGTATGCATGGCACAGTAATACAAGTGTGGTGTGTGTGTCTATGCTGTGCGTGGCAAGTAAGTCAATGGCATCAGTTATTGAGTGTTAAAGAATAAGCTAACAAAGCTTTTTTTCATGTGCCTGTGTGTGTGTGTGTGTGTGTGTCTATGCTACACAGTCAGTATGCATGGCACAGTTATACAAGTGTGTGTGTGTGAATGCGCTTTGAATGCTAACGTGTGTGTGCGCTTTGATTTGATTTCTATCAAGATTCAGCGCCGTATAAATACTGTATGTTGTTGTTGTTGTGTGTGTGTGTGTATGCTACACAGTCAGTATGCATGGCACAGTTATACGAGTGTTGGTGTGTGTGTGTGTGTGTGTGTGTGTGAGAGAGAGAACTTACTGTGAGAATAGTTATAGGTGCATGTGTTGTGGTACTTATACTTGTAGCTCTCCCCTGGAAAGTCTATGCCACAGTCAGTGTAGAACAAATGTGAATGTGTGTCCATGTATATGTTTGTGTAAGCATATGTGTACTTATAGATTTGTTGACATTGTAAAACACATAGAGGCTTAAAGTTGTGCACTGCATTTTTTTAATGACCAAATGAAATCAATACAGTTGAACCCCGTCTAGCGAGCACCCCGATATCGTGGACACCCTGATGTTGTTGCCTGTTGTTTTCTTACCCTGGCTTAAAGACTCCAGGGATCATCCCAACAATTTAAGCACTTGAACATTATGGCACAAATGCACCAGCTAGGGATGTGAACATTACGTGTGTGACCGTTTTTTTATTACCCCGCCACGTGGGCAGCCACACTCCGACTGCGGAGGATTTTAGACTGATGATGTTACACTAGGAGCTTGTCACGGCTTAAGACAATCCCCGCACAACCCTGCAGAACATAGCAACATTTAGATGAAAACTAACCCACACTGTACGGTCGCCATTCTCAGACATAAATAACCATGTACTACTATTCAGGCCCTACGAAAATGAGTCATTGTTCTTTGCTGTTGAATTTTTGTCGATACATAATGTAATACGACCCATGCATGCATCTTGTTTGAACACAATATATATCTAAGGCACTGCCTGTGCACATACATCACCACCGCTATTGTTAATACTGTCATTTATTATTATTTATATGATCACTGTGATCATTAGTATTAGTATTACTGGTTTCAATGTTCAGGTTGTCCCATGCTAGTATATGTGCATTTATGCCTGATTATGCATTCTTGTCTTGATTGTTGGTCTGCTTATTTCCTTTTCTTAATATTTGATTTGATCAGGTCTTGTCTTTTTTTCTTCTTTTTTTCTTCTTTTTTTTGTATGTGTGCGTTCTATCCTTTTCATATTTCATTATTAAATGTGTTGGGGAAAAAAAGTTAAATAAAAAACAAAAATATTTAGATGTAGCCTTGGTGTTCTAGCTTATGTCAACTGGACTGACACAGCCAAATGCCAAGGCGGTGGACACCCCAATAATTAGGACAGTTTTATTCAGTCTCTTCTCTTCTTATCAATTACTGAAATAGGCTCCAGTCTAACAACCACTTTGCAATAGACGATTTTCGCAAAAAAAACTAGGGGAGAGAACTTCATGAAAATTAGAGTTGTTTACCTCAACCGAGAGGGTCAAACCATAGCAACCATGGTGTCGAAGAGATAAACCAGGATGCGAGTGAGCGACTTGCAAACATTTTTTTGGAGAAATCAGGTTTGTTAGAAGTGGCCACAAACTAATCGAACTTGCAAAATGTGTCATAAATATAAATGACGTACACTTTACAATGACGCATTGTATTATTCGTCATGTGTGTCAACTCAAGCACACGAGGCGACGGCTAATGAAGCCAGCATAACTTCCCTTGTTTGTCCCCACTCGGTTAGGCAGGATCATTCACACACACATTGAAATTACTCCCCTTATTTATTTCCGAACAATTCCTATTACAGGCAGTTTTGTCCAGTCAGTGAGGTGGTCAGGATTCTGAGGTTCAACTGGAAATGGTGCAGGTGTGTGTGTGCACGTGGTATCTGTTG
>CM065685.1:63861525-63941525 GCA_017654935.2 Phymorhynchus buccinoides
CTTAGCTCCCAAAAATTCCTCTTTCCTGCTACAAATTTTCCTCTTTGGTCTGTTAGGGGGTTGGCAGGTCTGTACAGTACCTGTGTTGGTGTGTATGTGTGCGTGTGTGCGTGCGTGTGTGTGCGTTCGTGCATGCATGCATGCGTATAGCGTTAACTGTGTATGATTTCCCCCCCATATCAACAGCAAAGAGAAGCAGGAGATGTCGGCACAAATGAAGAGGAAAGGAGAAATGACCGCCAAAGTTCGACAGCTTTTTTTCTTCATTTTTATTTCGTTCACATTGTATCTCACGTGTATTTTCTCCTTGCAGTTTTCCCTTTTCTTTGTCATTTTCACTTGTACACCCTTACTTTTTTGTTTTTTTCTTTGGTGTATGAGGGATAACTTTATTTCTAAAAATTCGAATGGATGTCGCTTCATTTCTTGATTGATGGCTGAAATAAAATAAAAAAGCAATCCCATATTTACTCTACTTTTTCAATTAATCAATCTATCAATAGTTAAATCATATGCATAATGAAATCAACCAATTAATCAATAAATGAACAATTAACATGCACTAAATTGCAGTGACTTTTTGGTAGCCTGACAGTTGTAACAAATTTCTTAAAGTTCAAAAGAACTTTTTTTTAGATGTGTTGAGTTCTGATTGTAATGTGCTTGGCTTACCCAGTTTCCGCCATTCGCCAAAATGTTACAACAATGTCCTCATTTTCTTTTATACGGTGACCGTTTGTGTGTGATATGTGGGGAAAGAGCCACCAAGAAAGCAACAAAGAAAGAGTATTTGATGTAAACTAATACCATGAAGATGAAAATAGGGTGACCATCAGAACGTCTGTAGGGAACAGGACTGACAGAAAGGGTGCAGTGTTACTGTTTTTAGTGTTAATGGTCTGTAGGGAACATGACTGACAGAAAGGGTGCAGTGTTACTGTTTTTAGTGTTAATGGTCTGTAGGGAACATGACTGACAGAAAGGGTGCAGTGTTACTGTTTTTAGTGTTAATGGTCTGTAGGGAACATGACTGACAGAAAGGGTGCAGTGTTACTGTTTTTAGTGTTAATGGTCTGTAGGGAACATGACTGACAGAAAGGGTACATTGTTACTGTTTTTAGTGTTAATGGTCTTTTCTCATACACTTGCCCCACCAAAAGGGAATTAATCATACACTGACACTTCATCAAGGGACTATATTCACATTGACCCTCATGTACTTGCCCCACCAAAAGGGAATTAATCATACACTGACACTTCATCAAGGGACTATGTTCACATTGACCCTCATGTACTTGCCCCACCAAAAGGGAATTAATCATACACTGACACTTCATCAAGGGACTATGTTCACATTGACCCTCATAAAAGGAGGTCTCAACCTTCTTCTTCGATCGCTCAGACAGTTTCCTGTCAATTATGAGCGCAGATGCGTCATGCTGCCATTAAGTAAGAAACAATTAGGCACAGCATGTCCGACTTCGGCCGGAGGAAATGTTTTTGAAAGTGTTTCTTGAAAAAGAGGCAGGAGAATGGACCAGAAAGATAGTAGATGACAGCTAGCAAAGGGAAAAGGCAGAATCAAAGAGAGTGACAGATTAGAGGAAGTTACAAGCACAGAACTTCCAGAAGGTGGGGGAACTATTTATACAAAAGACCCCCGGTATCCCCACGGGGGGAGGAGGTCTCAATGATTCAAATGTTAAATGACGAAAGTCAAATCAGCTCATATCATCACGGGTCACTAACGCACACGCACACACACACACACACACACACACAAACAATGTAGCTGACCTCTGGCCCAAACCCAGACAGGTTGACGTTAGAATGGGATTATGTTCGTGGTAGGGGTTTAAACCAATACCGTAGAAGGAGTTAATAAATGGAGATAAGCTGAATAAATTATCTTTTAGACAATAGATTATCTACAGTAGAACCTCCCTATTAAGACCTTCCCTATTAGCACTCCCTCCCACTTAAGACCTACTTCTCTGAGACATTGCCCTTCTTTGTAAGTGTTAAAGTTACCTCCCTATTACGTCTCCCTCCCACTTGAGACCTTATTTTGGATGATTTTTCAAGGTCTTAGTAGGGAGATTCCACTGTCTCTTTTTGTAAGGGTAAACGGGGATATTGCTGGACTTCATTTCTGTGCTTGACCCTTCGACCAAAGTCTTTAACCCACCACCGTATTTTTCAGACTATAAGGCGACACTTTTACCCCACATGTTACAAATGCTACTGGTAATATAATATAGTGAGAAATTATAATAACAAAATCCAAATACTGTGTAAAGTTTGGGGTGTGCGCCTTGTAATGAGGTGCGCCTTATAGTCTGTAAAATATGGTACCCGCCCTTATACTGTTCTAGCAAGGAATTTAACTCATGTACTTGCCCCCCTTTGTCAAGGGACTTAACCTTAAACATGCCCCGTTCTCGAGGGAAGGGAATTAACTCATTTCCTCCTCTGTATATAAACAAACTAACCGCTGTCCTGGCCCCCGTAGCAAGGAGCACTTCATTCTGAGCGACCTGAGGAAGAAGAAGCGAGCGGGGACCAGGATTCGCGAGCAGCTCGAAGGTCAGGAGAACGCAGTTCACAAGGACAACACGGGGGCAGGGGACCATGGGAACAACCACCCTCAGCGGCCGAAGAGTTCGCGACAGACGCAGAGTCACTACGCCTTCAACAAGCTGCCCATTCCTCCTGTGAGTGGGCGGGGGCTAACGCGACAGCGCCACGCTCGTAGCACAATTGCCTGTCTCACACTTGGACAAAGAGGCTTTAGGCTGAAACATGGGTGAAAGTAGTTCAGGTTGAAAGTAGGTCAGGGTGAAAGTAAGTCAGGATGAAAGTAGGTCAGGGTGAAAGTAGGTCATGGTGAAAATAGCTCAGGTGAAATTTGTTCAGGGTGAAAGTAGGTCAGGGTGGAAGTAGGTCAGGGTGAAAGCAGGGTGGGAGTAGATCAGGATGAAAGGGTGAAAGTAGGTCAGGGTGAAAGTAGGTCAGGGGTCAGGGTGGAAGTAGGTCAGGGTGGAAGTAGGTCAGGTGAAAGTAGGTCAGGGTGGAAGTAGTTCAGGGTGAAAGTAGGTCAGGGTGGAAGTAGGTAAGGGTGAAAGTAGTTCAGGGTGAAAGTAGTTCCTGAAAATAAAAAATTTTGGGATAGGCATCTCTTGTATAGCCACTGACAATTCTCTGCCCCTGATTCGTCATGAGTGGCGCGGTCAATTCAGTCACAAAATGATCGCTTTGCACGCTTCCAAGAAGTAGTAGAAAAGCGTTTCTCAGGTCTTGTGTTAGTGATGCTGTGATGTTTTTTTTCTTTCCTTGTTTTTCAATCTTTGTGCAATGTGAGATAGGCAGCTGTTGTGCTATGGACGTGGCAGTATCTGCTAATGACATGGTGACATGATTATGGGTTTATTTAGGATTCAATGGGTTTATTGGGATGCAATGTGAGATAGGCAGCTGTTGTGCTGTGGACGTGGCAGTATCTGCTAATGACATGGTGACATGATTATGGGTTTATTTAGGATTCAATGGGTTTATTGGGATGCAATGTGAGATAGGCAGCTGTTGTGCTATGGACGTGGCAGTATCTGCTAATGACATGGTGACATGATTATGGGTTTATTTAGGATTCAATGGGTTTATTGGGTTTCAGCTTCTTGGAGGTCTAATGTTCTAATCAACATTCTTTCCTTTTAATAAACTTAACAGGGTGTGGGAGATTGTATTTGTCTAAGGGCAATGGTGGATTATTAAAAGGGAAAAGGCCTAACTGATCTCTCTCTCTCTCTTATCTCTCTGTCTCTCTTACACACATGTATGCGCTCACACACACACACACACACACACACACACACACACACACACACACACACACACACACTCACAGTGTGTGGCTATGTTATTTTCTCTTTATTCAATATTTTGAAGTTACTGAAAAAGAAATTCACAGGAAAAAGGAGTGTATCTGTTTATGACATTACTTTTTTTGTGACGGCTTCAGTTTCTTGATACAATTCTGTGTCAATCTACAAAGGATTGTTAAAAGTTTTCAAAAACAAAAATGATGAATAATTAATTGACTTAATGTTTGTTTTCTCCCCACATAGCTGCCTTAAAAATAATTTCTAAAAAGGTAAATACAAAATTTCCTGAAGCACTTGCTTCTCTTTCTAAACAAATGTTTTAAATTATTTGTTTCTAGATGTTGATAACTGTGTGACTTTCCTTGTTTTTCTAATGACTTGTACTTTGTGCCTAATGCTTCAAGTTCAACTTTGAACTTGTTCTTTGTATGTAGTTCTGTTTTTACATAGAAGTGAGATTACTGTAGCCATTGCAATTTCAAGACGGTTGATTTCTAAGGTGAAAGTGTGTATTGGGACAATTGCTTGTTTAGCACTGGGAAAACTATCTGGTACGCTGGTAAGATTTTTTTTCTGCTGTTTTTTTTTCAAGTCTGTTTCATGTTTTTGTTGTTGATAATGTTGTTCAAGTATCCAATTTCACGATGTAAATACATCTTCGAATGAGACTAAATATGAGCTTTGAAGATGTAATTGTATGCATATAATTTATCTTATTGTGCAAGGAGGAATCAGATGAGATTTTAAGCTGATGTGAAAGAATCATTTTCTGTTATTGCTGCCCATTTTCTGTGGTTTCCTAGCACCATTAACAACTCCCATAGGCTTCACTCAGTCTGCCTTCAACATGCCTTCACCTGTCTCCGCTTTGGTATAGTGTCTCTCTGGCAACAATCATTGTCAGATGTTTGAAGACTCCAGAGGAGACACTGCCCTGCTGCCGGTGATTTGTGGTATTATGCTAAACCTGGAACAAACATGTCAAAGCAGTGATGATTGTCAGTCAAGGAACCGGCATAAGAAAATGCCATCACTTTAGGCAGAGAAATGGTCAGTCAAAGAGTAGAAGGGCTTGGATACCAAGACATTGGTTTGATGTTGAAGCTGAGAAAATGCCATCACTTTAGGCAGAGAAATGGTCAGTCAAAGAGTAGAAGGGCTTGGATACCAAGACATTGGTTTGATGTTGAAGCTGAGAAAATGCCATCACTTTAGGCAGAGAAATGGTCAGTCAAAGAGTAGAAGGGCTTGGATACCAAGACATTGGTTTGATGTTGAAGCTGAGAAAATGCCATCACTTTAGGCAGAGAAATGGTCAGTCAAAGAGTAGAAGGGCTCGGATACCAAGACATTGGTTTGATGTTGAAGCTGAGAAATAAAGATTTGCAATGGATGTTGCACAACTCTCCTTGAATGAGGCTTTATACTGAAATTATCTGCCCCTGACATGTACTGAATCATACACGCTACCTACATACAATTATGGCCCTTGCGCGTCGCGAAGAAGCATTATAAAGCAACTGAAAATTCTGTGCCTCTGACTTGTGTACTGAAATTTGCACGCCACCTCCATAAAATTATTGCCCTTTTGCGTTTCGAGGAAACATAAAGCCTCGTTACAGGAAGTTTTTTTATTCTTCACTTGGAACCTCTTTACATTGAAATGGCGATGAATGGAAGATGACTGTTTCAAGTTTGTTATGTTGAACACCACAACTGTCCATCCACAACCACCCCCACACCACCATTCTGATGATGACTGTTTCAAGTTTGTTATGTTGAACACCACAGCTGTCCACCCCCACACCACCATTCTGATGATGACTGTTTCAAGTTTGTTATGTTGAACACCACAGCTGTCCACCCCCACACCACCATTCTGATGATGACTGTTTCAAGTTTGTTATGTTGAACACCACAGCTGTCCACCCCCACACCACCATTCTGATGATGACTGTTTCAAGTTTGTTATGTTGAACACCACAGCTGTCCACCCCCGCACCACCATTCTGATGACGACTGTTTCAAGTTTGTTATGTTGAACACCACAGCTGTCCATTACACCACAGCTGTCCACCCCCACACCACCATTCTGATGACGACTGTTTCAAGTTTGTTATGTTGAACACCACAGCTGTCCATTACACCACAGCTGTCCACCCCCACACCACCATTCTGATGACGACTGTTTCAAGTTTGTTATGTTGTACACCACAGCTGTTCATCCACAACCACCCCCACACCACCATTCTGATGATGACTGTTTCAAGTTTGTTATGTTGAACACCACAGCTGTCCATTACACCACAGCTGTCCACCCCCGCACCACCATTCTGATGACGACTGTTTCAAGTTTGTTATGTTGTACACCACAGCTGTCCATCCACAACCACCCCCACACCACCATTCTGATGACGACTGTTTCAAGTTTGTTATGTTGAACACCACAGCTGTCCATTACACCACAGCTGTCCACCCCCGCACCACCATTCTGATGACGACTGTTTCAAGTTTGTTATGTTGTACACCACAGCTGTCCATCCACAACCACCCCCACACCACCATTCTGATGACGACTGTTTCAAGTTTGTTATGTTGAACACCACAGCTGTCCATTACACCACAGCTGTCCACCCCCGCACCACCATTCTGATGACGACTGTTTCAAGTTTGTTATGTTGTACACCACAGCTGTCCATCCACAACCACCCCCACACCACCATTCTGATGACGACTGTTTCAAGTTTGTTATGTTGTGCATCACAGCTGTCCACCCACAACCACCCCCACACCACCATTCTGATGACGACTGTTTCAAGTTTGTTATGTTGTACATCACAGCTGTCCATCCACAACCACCCCCACACCACCATTCTGAAGATTGTCTTCATCGAGAGCCTGGACTACATCCTGGCTGCCTCTGAGGACAGCAACATCTGTGAGTTGATGCACGCATTGTGTGTGAACTGTGACCAAGCTGTGCCCACCCCTTTTTCTTACCTTTCCTATTGTTCTGCCTACCATGTCTTTTACTGTCTCTTTTCCCCCCATAAAGTCTCCCGACAAGATCTGCAGTTTTCCATTTCGTTTGATTTCTGTCTTCCCGGATCTTCAATCTGTTCTTTCATCTTTCCTTACAAATCTACCTTTTGAATGTTCCTTTTTTCTCTGATCTATCGGACAATTTATGACATGCCAGTTGTTTTTATTGTTCACTGGCGTCCACACGTGAGACCTTGCGCACTTGAGTGGGCACCTGTTGTCCATTCTGCAGTGCATATTTGCCTATATCGTAACTTAGTTTTGTTAGGAAACAAAAGTCGAGATGTTGAGTTTTCTTGTAAAAATTGAATTGGCAAAGTTTGCATTGTTTGAGCTATAAATTTAAAGGCGAGAATTTTTGTTGTGTTTTAGATGTGTGGGGTTTTGACGACAACGCCGTTCAAGTTCTGCAGAGCATGAGGCCTGCTGACGTGGACATGTTGATTGATAAATACGCCATATTGCTGGATCCCAAGTCACAGCTATTGCCTCACAATTCACAGGGAAAGGTCTGTCTGTGTGTGTGTGTGTGTGTGTGTGTGTGTGTGTGTGTGTGTGTGTGTGTGTGTGTGTGTGTGTATGCAAAAAGAATGTCTCTATTCAGATAACAACTTGAAAAGCACACAACAGGTGCGTATAGTGTTTACCATTATTTCGGCTGGGATTTATTGTGGCCCTCCTCGGAGTTGAATGACAAAATTTTACGAAAATATGTCATATATTTATTTTCTCTTCCTGGAGAGTGACAAATCGCATGGCGCGGATTGTGTGTAAATAGGTTCTGACAGAACGTTTTTATTTGTTCATAGCCTTCATGGGCTCCTTCGACGTCCTGCAAACCAGAAACCAGAAATCAAATCTCAGTTGTGGGAGATGTATGCTATGGTAATGGTTTGTTTTCTTTCCAGGAGAGTGACTTGATGACAAATCATGTGGCGGGTTTTGTGTGTAAATACGTTGTTAGAGTGGTGTGAAATACAATTATAGTTTATTGTTTTCTTTCCAGGAGAGTGACTTGATGACAAATCATGTGGCGGGTTCTGTGTGTAAATACGTGTTGTTAGAGTGGTGTGAAATACAATTATAGTTTATTGTTTTCTTTCCAGGAGAGTGACTTGATGACAAATCATGTGGCAGGTTTTGTGTGTAAATACGTGTTGTTAGAGTGGTGTGAAATACAATTATAGTTTATTGTTTTCTTTCCAGGAGAGTGACTCCTTGAGGAATCGCTTTGCTGGGTTTGTGTGTAAATATGTTTTATGATAATAATAACAATAGTGCATTTTTATAGCGCTTTACCTCAGATGAGCCCAAAGCGCTTTACAATCAATTATTCATCAACAAGTAGACAATAAAAACAGCATTCAAGAATGACACAAACCAGCAACAACGTGCGCGCACACATTTATCGACACCGACTCATTATTCATCCCCATTCAGTAAGCCACAGCAACCGAGCCGCACGGACTGACCACATACACCAACACACATACACAAACGCCAGAGGGCACACACACAGACACCCTCACACACAACGTACGCATGCAGACAGACACACACACACACACACACACACACACATGCATGCA
Organism: Phymorhynchus buccinoides; assembly: GCA_017654935.2. NCBI lineage: Eukaryota > Metazoa > Mollusca > Gastropoda > Neogastropoda > Raphitomidae > Phymorhynchus > Phymorhynchus buccinoides. Next base: position 63,870,038 of record CM065685.1, read on the forward strand.
CTGACACACCACCCACAAAACCAAAACACACACATGTATGCACACATGCATGCTCACACACACACATACACACCACAAAACACAGCACAAACCTCTTATTCAATCTTCCCTCACGTGCACACAACGATAGACAACTGATCATATGTTTTGTCAGAAGACTGTAGCTGTGTAACAATGTGTATCGAGTGACACAATGTATTGGCTTTCTTTGTGCTCCTTCCCAGGAGAGTGACTAGGTGACGAATGGCGTCGCTAGTTTTGTGTGTAAATGTATGTTGTCCGAACACCTTAACTGTGTGAAATACAATTCTATTTTGTTGTTTTCTTTTCCAGGAGAGCGACTCAGTGACCAATCGCGTGGCGGGTTTCGTGTGTAAATACGTGCTATCAGAACACCTGAGCTGTGTGACCAGTCTGGTGATTGTGGGCAGAGACCACGGCCAGGACACCACCTATGTGGTCAGTGGAAATCAGTAGTAATGGTCAGGACACCACCTATGTGGTCAGTTCATATCAGTATTAACCTTTACTGTGCTTCATGGGTCGTCCAAGACCCAGAGACGCACAAATTACTTAATATCTCAGGAACTTTTGGGACTAGGATAATAAAATTTTAGGTATTTTTTAAAAACAGTTTGGCATATGTGAGCACATTTTGGTGCCAATACAGTAAAAACTAAAGTAATAATTATATACATCATTTTAACATACTTCACGGAGGACCCATACTTTAAAGTTGACGAGTATGGGTTCTGGAGAACCCGCATCATCTGGAGAGGGATAAATACTGTTAAAATGCATGTAAAAATCTGTGGGTACGAGGAGACCCGCATTATCTGCAGAAGTATAATCACAAGCAACATCTGGTAAAGGTTAAGCCCTGTGAATGTCAGAAGGCAGAAGGCACTGTCACTAAAGGAATAAAGAGGGCTAACTGTACATTCTGGAAAACACCCCAATCTAATTTAACCATACTGTACCAACACTTACAACAACTGCATTAGCCTTAAGGTGACACACTGCGCGTTTGGAGGAGAATTTGTGTTTATTTTTGTTTCTCCGGAACTAATAAAAGTTATCTACATGAAATTTTGCACACTGATACAATGCATTACTCTGTCCATTTTAAGCCAACTTTGAAGACTCTATGTGATGGCATTATGAAAGTATGGAGTCCAACTAAAAATTATTCATATGATGTTATATCCCCTCAACAGCACTGATCATTTGTCCACTTTCCTTAGACATCAAAGAGTGCAACTAACACAAAATTCAGCATCTCTGAGTTCTTAACCCGCATTCTTTGTTTCATCAAACAATAGTGAAAATTCACTTGATCTTACTTGAGACAAAGAATGCAAGTTAGCTACTCAGAGATGATACATTTTATGTTAGTTGCACTCTTTGATGTCTAAGGAAAGTGGACAAATGATCAGCATCACTATGCAGTGAACGGCATCACTATGCAGGGAACGGGCTAGACCCGGTCCCCCCGAAGCAATTCCCGGTTCCCGTCCGGTGGGGGACAGAACCGGTCGACGCCGTTTGCTTCCTCCGGTTATAAGCAACGGGTCCGGTTGGAGCCGGTATCTTCAGACGAAGATTTACCGGCTCGCATGGCGCTCCATACACAACCGGCAGATCCTCACCCGGTTCGGGTACAGCCTAGAGCTGCCCAACCGGGTGATCGGCACCGGTATTCCGGCAAACCGGTTTTTGACTGCCCAGCACGGGGTCAACCGGCAGATAATACCATTTTTAAGTAGAAAGGGGGGTGGGGGGGGGGGGGGGGGGGGGGGGGGGGGAGCTAAGTTGTTTGACAGGTTTTGTAGAAAGCCAAACACAAACATCTTTTGTTGATTTTACATTCTTTTACATATTTATTTTCTGAATTTTATTATCTCTTGGATCAGAGGAGAGTTCTCTAACCCTATGCACTACAAGGTACTTCAGATAGTATGGCGCACCCCTTATATTTTACCAAAATCTGGTGTTGGAGCACATATTTAAGTTGTATATTATTACCTTAAAAAAATACAGTGATTGATTTATTGATTGATGATTTCAGTTAACCTGGGGGATGGGACTGTCGTGTCTGTCTGTGGGACATAGAGGAAGGCGTGCTGAAGGATGTGTATGATGAAAAGATGATGATGATTATGTTGAAGACAACACTAATGATTGTTTGTTTTTCCTTTAGTTGACGGGTGGGTGGGACCGCCGCGTCTGTCTGTGGGACATAGAGGAAGGCGTGTTGAAGGATGTGTGCAGACAGCCCGGCACAGGGCCCGCTCACACCCTGGAGGTCATGTGTGACGGAATTATCACCGGCATGGCTTACTCCCCCAGAAAGTGAGTGATAATTATCATAGTTATAGCAGTAGTTACCCACATAGCACAGGCAGGGTGGCCGACAGCGGGTAGGGCGGACCGACAGTGGCTGAATACCTTTCAAAGCAAGCGGACAGATAATACCTTTCAAAGCAAGCGGACAGATAATACCTTTCAAAGCAAGCGGACAGAGAGCGGTTAGCACAGGCGGCCCACAGTAGGTTTTGCTAATCGTTTTGCAAGCGGCCCCAGAACGGCTATGTCGGAAGCTGCTTGACATCTGAGTGTGAGCCTACTGTGTGAAGGGTATAGCCGCTTGATGTCTGATATAGGGCCTACTGTGTGAAGGGTATAGCCGCTTGGTGTCTGATATAGGGCCTACTGTGTGAAGGGTATAGCCGCTTGGTGTCTGATATAGGGCCTACTGTGTGAAGGGTATAGCCGCTTGGTGTCTGATATAGGGCCTACTGTGTGAAGGGTATAGCCGCTTGGTGTCTGATATAGGGCCTACTGTGTGAAGGGTATAGCCGCTTGGTGTCTGATATAGGGCCTACTGTGTGAAGGGTATAGCTGCTTGGTGTCTGATATAGGGCCTACTGTGTGAAGGGTATAGCCGCTTGGTGTCTGATATAGGGCCTACTGTGTGAAGGGTATAGCCGCTTGGTGTCTGATATAGGGCCTACTGTGTGAAGGGTATAGCTGCTTGGTGTCTGATATAGGGCCTACTGTGTGAAGGGTATAGCCGCTTGGTGTCTGATATAGGGCCTACTGTGTGAAGGGTATAGCCGCTTGGTGTCCCATATAGGGCCTACTGTGTGAAGGGTATAGCCGCTTGGTGTCTGATATAGGGCCTACTGTGTGAAGGGTATAGCCGCTTGATGTTCAATATAGGGCCTACTGTGTGAAGGGTATAGCTGCTTGGTGTCTGATATAGGGCCTACTGTGTGAAGGGTATAGCCGCTTGGTGTCTGATATAGGGCCTACTGTGTGAAGGGTATAGCCGCTTGGTGTCTGATATAGGGCCTACTGTGTGAAGGGTATAGCTGCTTGGTGTCTGATATAGGGCCTACTGTGTGAAGGGTATAGCCGCTTGGTGTCTGATATAGGGCCTACTGTGTGAAGGGTATAGCCGCTTGGTGTCTGATATAGGGCCTACTGTGTGAAGGGTATAGCCGCTTGGTGTCTGATATAGGGCCTACTGTGTGAAGGGTATAGCCGCTTGGTGTCTGATATAGGGCCTACTGTGTGAAGGGTATAGCCGCTTGGTGTCTGATATAGGGCCTACTGTGTGAAGGGTATAGCCGCTTGGTGTCTGATATAGGGCCTACTGTGTGAAGGGTATAGCCGCTTGGTGTCTGATATAGGGCCTACTGTGTGAAGGGTATTGCCGCTTGAGGTCTGATATAGGGCCTACTGTGTGAAGGGTATAGCCGCTTGGTGTCTGATATAGGGCCTACTGTGTGAAGGGTATAGCCGCTTGGTGTCTGATATAGGGCCTACTGTGTGAAGGGTATTGCCGCTTGTTGTCTGATATAGGGCCTACTGTGTGAAGGGTATAGCCGCTTGGTGTCTGATATAGGGCCTACTGTGTGAAGGGTATAGCCGCTTGGTGTCCCATATAGGGCCTACTGTGTGAAGGGTATTGCCGCTTGGTGTCTGATATAGGGCCTACTGTGTGAAGGGTATAGCCGCTTGGTGTCTGATATAGGGCCTACTGTGTGAAGGGTATAGCCGCTTGGTGTCTGATATAGGGCCTACTGTGTGAAGGGTATAGCCGCTTGGTGTCTGATATAGGGCCTACTGTGTGAAGGGTATAGCCGCTTGGTGTCTGATATAGGGCCTACTGTGTGAAGGGTATAGCTGCTTGGTGTCTGATATAGGGCCTACTGTGTGAAGGGTATAGCTGCTTGGTGTCTGATATAGGGCCTACTGTGTGAAGGGTATAGCTTGGTGTCTGATATAGGGCTACTGTTGAAGGGTATAGCTGCTTGGTGTCTGATATAGGGCCTACTGTGTGAAGGGTATAGCTGCTTGGTGTCTGATATAGGGCCTACTGTGTGAAGGGTATAGCCGCTTGATGTCCAATATAGGGCCTACTGTGTGAAGGGTATAGCTGCTTGGTGTCTGATATAGGGCCTACTGTGTGAAGGGTATAGCCGCTTGGTGTCTGATATAGGGCCTACTGTGTGAAGGGTATAGCTGCTTGGTGTCTGATATAGGGCCTACTGTGTGAAGGGTATAGCCGCTTGGTGTCTGATATAGGGCCTACTGTGTGAAGGGTATAGCCGCTTGGTGTCTGATATAGGGCCTACTGTGTGAAGGGTATAGCTGCTTGGTGTCTGATATAGGGCCTACTGTGTGAAGGGTATAGCTGCTTGGTGTCTGATATAGGGCCTACTGTGTGAAGGGTATAGCCGCTTGGTGTCTGATATAGGGCCTACTGTGTGAAGGGTATAGCCGCTTGGTGTCTGATATAGGGCCTACTGTGTGAAGGGTATAGCCGCTTGGTGTCTGATATAGGGCCTACTGTGTGAAGGGTATAGCCGCTTGGTGTCTGATATAGGGCCTACTGTGTGAAGGGTATAGCCGCTTGGTGTCTGATATAGGGCCTACTGTGTGAAGGGTATAGCCGCTTGGTGTCTGATATAGGGCCTACTGTGTGAAGGGTATAGCCGCTTGTTGTCTGATATAGGGCCTACTGTGTGAAGGGTATTGCCGCTTGGTGTCTGATATAGGGCCTACTGTGTGAAGGGTATAGCCGCTTGGTGTCTGATATAGGGCCTACTGTGTGAAGGGTATTGCCGCTTGGTGTCCAATATAGGGCCTACTGTGTGAAGGGTATTGCCGCTTGGTGTCTGATATAGGGCCTACTGTGTGAAGGGTATAGCCGCTTGGTGTCTGATATAGGGCCTACTGTGTGAAGGGTATAGCCGCTTGATGTCTGATATAGGGCCTACTGTGTGAAGGGTATAGCCGCTTGGTGTCTGATATAGGGCCTACTGTGTGAAGGGTATAGCCGCTTGATGTCCCATATAGGGCCTACTGTGTGAAGGGTATAGCCGCTTGGTGTCTGATATAGGGCCTACTGTGTGAAGGGTATAGCCGCTTGATGTCTGATATAGGGCCTACTGTGTGAAGGGTATAGCCGCTTGGTGTCTGATATAGGGCCTACTGTGTGAAGGGTGTAGCCGCTTGATGTCCCATATAGGGCCTACTGTGTGAAGGGTATAGCTGCTTGGTGTCTGATATAGGGCCTACTGTGTGAAGGGTATAGCCGCTTGATGTCTGATATAGGGCCTACTGTGTGAAGGGTATAGCCGCTTGGTGTCTGATATAGGGCCTACTGTGTGAAGGGTATAGCCGCTTGGTGTCCTGATATAGGGCCTACTGTGTGAAGGGTATAGCTGCTTGGTGTCTGATATAGGGCCTACTGTGTGAAGGGTATAGCCGCTTGGTGTCTGATATAGGGCCTACTGTGTGAAGGGTATAGCCGCTTGGTGTCTGATATAGGGCCTACTGTGTGAAGGGTATAGCCGCTTGGTGTCTGATATAGGGCCTACTGTGTGAAGGGTATAGCTGCTTGGTGTCTGATATAGGGCCTACTGTGTGAAGGGTATAGCCGCTTGATGTCTGATATAGGGCCTACTGTGTGAAGGGTATAGCCGCTTGGTGTCTGATATAGGGCCTACTGTGTGAAGGGTATAGCCGCTTGGTGTCTGATATAGGGCCTACTGTGTGAAGGGTATAGCCGCTTGGTGTCTGATATAGGGCCTACTGTGTGAAGGGTATAGCTGCTTGGTGTCTGATATAGGGCCTACTGTGTGAAGGGTATAGCCGCTTGGTGTCCAATATAGGGCCTACTGTGTGAAGGGTATAGCCGCTTGATGTCCAATATAGGGCCTACTGTGTGAAGGGTATAGCTGCTTGGTGTCTGATATAGGGCCTACTGTGTGAAGGGTATAGCTGCTTGGTGTCTGATATAGGGCCTACTGTGTGAAGGGTATTGCCGCTTGGTGTCCAATATAGGGCCTACTGTGTGAAGGGTATAGCCGCTTGATGTCCTGATATAGGGCCTACTGTGTGAAGGGTATAGCCGCTTGGTGTCTGATATAGGGCCTACTGTGTGAAGGGTATAGCTGCTTGGTGTCTGATATAGGGCCTACTGTGTGAAGGGTATAGCCGCTTGGTGTCCAATATAGGGCCTACTGTGTGAAGGGTATAGCTGCTTGGTGTCTGATATAGGGCCTACTGTGTGAAGGGTATAGCCGCTTGGTGTCTGATATAGGGCCTACTGTGTGAAGGGTATAGCTGCTTGGTGTCTGATATAGGGCCTACTGTGTGAAGGGTATAGCCGCTTGGTGTCTGATATAGGGCCTACTGTGTGAAGGGTATAGCCGCTTGATGTCTGATATAGGGCCTACTGTGTGAAGGGTATAGCCGCTTGGTGTCTGATATAGGGCCTACTGTGTGAAGGGTATAGCTGCTTGGTGTCTGATATAGGGCCTACTGTGTGAAGGGTATAGCCGCTTGGTGTCCTATATAGGGCCTACTGTGTGAAGGGTATAGCTGCTTGGTGTCTGATATAGGGCCTACTGTGTGAAGGGTATTGCCGCTTGATGTCCAATATAGGGCCTACTGTGTGAAGGGTATAGCCGCTTGGTGTCTGATATAGGGCCTACTGTGTGAAGGGTATAGCCGCTTGGTGTCTGATATAGGGCCTACTGTGTGAAGGGTATAGCCGCTTGGTGTCTGATATAGGGCCTACTGTGTGAAGGGTATAGCCGCTTGGTGTCTGATATAGGGCCTACTGTGTGAAGGCTATAGCCGCTTGGTGTCTGATATAGGGCCTACTGTGTGAAGGGTATAGCTGCTTGGTGTCTGATATAGGGCCTACTGTGTGAAGGGTATTGCCGCTTGGTGTCTGATATAGGGCCTACTGTGTGAAGGGTATAGCTGCTTGGTGTCTGATATAGGGCCTACTGTGTGAAGGGTATAGCCGCTTGGTGTCTGATATAGGGCCTACTGTGTGAAGGGTATAGCTGCTTGGTGTCTGATATAGGGCCTACTGTGTGAAGGGTATAGCCGCTTGGTGTCCCATATAGGGCCTACTGTGTGAAGGGTATTGCCGCTTGAGGTCTGATATAGGGCCTACTGTGTGAAGGGTATAGCTGCTTGGTGTCTGATATAGGGCCTACTGTGTGAAGGGTATAGCTGCTTGGTGTCTGATATAGGGCCTACTGTGTGAAGGGTATTGCCGCTTGGTGTCCTATATAGGGCCTACTGTGTGAAGGGTATAGCCGCTTGGTGTCTGATATAGGGCCTACTGTGTGAAGGGTATAGCCGCTTGGTGTCCCATATAGGGCCTACTGTGTGAAGGGTATAGCCGCTTGGTGTCTGATATAGGGCCTACTGTGTGAAGGGTATAGCCGCTTGATGTCTGATATAGGGCCTACTGTGTGAAGGGTATAGCTGCTTGAGGTCTGATATAGGGCCTACTGTGTGAAGGGTATAGCTGCTTGGTGTCTGATATAGGGCCTACTGTGTGAAGGGTATAGCCGCTTGGTGTCTGTATAGGGCCTACTGTGTGAATATAGGGCCTACTGTGTGAAGGGTATAGCCGCTTGGTGTCTGATATAGGGCCTACTGTGTGAAGGGTATAGCCGCTTGGTGTCTGATATAGGGCCTACTGTGTGAAGGGTATAGCTGCTTGATGTCTGATATAGGGCCTACTGTGTGAAGGGTATAGCCGCTTGAGGTCTGATATAGGGCCTACTGTGTGAAGGGTATAGCTGCTTGGTGTCTGATATAGGGCCTACTGTGTGAAGGGTATAGCTGCTTGGTGTCTGATATAGGGCCTACTGTGTGAAGGGTATAGCCGCTTGGTGTCTGATATAGGGCCTACTGTGTGAAGGGTATAGCTGCTTGGTGTCTGATATAGGGCCTACTGTGTGAAGGGTATAGCCGCTTGGTGTTCAATATAGGGCCTACTGTGTGAAGGGTATAGCCGCTTGATGTTCAATATAGGGCCTACTGTGTGAAGGGTATAGCTGCTTGGTGTCTGATATAGGGCCTACTGTGTGAAGGGTATAGCTGCTTGGTGTCTGATATAGGGCCTACTGTGTGAAGGCTATAGCCACTTGGTGTTCAATATAGGGCCTACTGTGTGAAGGGTATAGCTGCTTGGTGTCTGATATAGGGCCTACTGTGTGAAGGGTATAGCCGCTTGGTGTCTGATATAGGGCCTACTGTGTGAAGGGTATAGCTGCTTGGTGTCTGATATAGGGCCTACTGTGTGAAGGGTATAGCCGCTTGGTGTCTGATATAGGGCCTACTGTGTGAAGGGTATAGCCGCTTGGTGTCTGATATAGGGCCTACTGTGTGAAGGGTATTGCCGCTTGGTGTCTGATATAGGGCCTACTGTGTGAAGGGTATTGCCGCTTGGTGTCTGATATAGGGCCTACTGTGTGAAGGGTATAGCTGCTTGGTGTCTGATATAGGGCCTACTGTGTGAAGGGTATAGCCGCTTGGTGTCTGATATAGGGCCTACTGTGTGAAGGGTATAGCCGCTTGGTGTCTGATATAGGGCCTACTGTGTGAAGGGTATAGCCGCTTGATGTTCAATATAGGGCCTACTGTGTGAAGGGTATAGCCGCTTGGTGTCTGATATAGGGCCTACTGTGTGAAGGGTATAGCCGCTTGGTGTCTGATATAGGGCCTACTGTGTGAAGGGTGTAGCTGCTTGGTGTCTGATATAGGGCCTACTGTGTGAAGGGTATAGCCGCTTGATGTCCCATATAGGGCCTACTGTGTGAAGGGTATAGCCGCTTGATGTCTGATATAGGGCCTACTGTGTGAAGGGTATAGCCGCTTGGTTTCTGATATAGGGCCTACTGTGTGAAGGGTATAGCCGCTGGAGGTCATGTGTGACAGAATTATCACCAGCATGGCTTACTCCCTCTGAAAGTGAGTGATAATTTTGATATTTATATAAGTAATAATTATACAATAAGAATCAGGCATGGTAGACCTCCGCGAATCGCGGAAAACCCGCGAAAGTGAAAATTTGACCCACAAAAAAAAAGCCGGGGTAAAAATTTGCTCGGGTGCCTAAGCATTACGTGCGTTAAAACCTATGCAATCGCTTCACGGAACCGAATGTGAATGACTGAACAAGCAACTTCCCGCCGAAGTTAGCAGTCGTGCGCGGCCTAGCTCACGCCACACGTTTCCAGATTTGTGATCCTAGTGCTTCTTTTTCTTCTTCATTTTGACGCCCAACTTCATCATTTTAGTTTGATTCGACATCTTTCAAATGAAATGCAGAATCGGTTGGATATTCTTCCGCGAAGCTCACTTTGCCCCCACTACCATGCCTGAAGAATAATGAAGGATGTATGTAAGCAACCCTGGACAGGGCACACACACACTGGATATCATGTGCGATGGTATTATCACCAATATGGCCTATTCAACTAAAGAAATCTGTCAACTTTCTTTGCTGCCACTTCATTCATGACCAAGTGCCTAAGACACGGAACTTTGAAGGCTTCTTCTCACATGCACCTTTTTCTCTACCGCCTTTTTTACATTTTTCAAAATTTATTAGTCAACTGTACATTACTGTGTAGGATTCCAGCCATGAGTTTGCCTACTCCTCCAGTGACAAGATGGTGTAGGCAGCCACATGTATCTGACCAACACCCTGCATCTTCATCATCATCATGCTGTTTCTCTCTGTTCCAGCCATGAGTTTGCCTACTCCTCAAGTGACAAGATGGTGTATCTGACCAACACACTGCACCATCATCATCATCATCATCACCATAATCATCATCATCATCATGCTGTTTCTCTCTGTTCCAGCCATGAGTTTGCCTACTCGTCCAGTGACAAGATGGTGTACATCAGGAGGTTCCACGTGGTGGGCAGCCACATGTCGCTGACCAACACCCTGCAGGGACACGAGGCGGAGGTGACCGCCGTGGAGTGGAGCAGAGTCTACTCCAAGTGGATCACCGGGTCAGAGGATGGCACCGTCAGAATTTGGGTATGTAGGGTCTGCTGTTGTGTGAACTTCAATCTTCTTCCTTGTTCCCCTGGGGGGATCTTTCTCTATAAATATTCTCCCACCTTCTGGAAGTTCCATGCTGCAACTTCCTCTTATCTGTCACTCTCTTTGCCTTGTCAGTTGTCTTTCTGTCATCTACTGTCTTTCTGACTTATTAGCCCATTCTCCCGCCTTTTTTCTTTAAAAAAAAAGTTTGCTCCTTTGAGCTCCTCTGAAATCGGAATGTGTCGGTTGAATGCAGCGAGGAGACCAGTGAAAACTTAAAAACGGACACATTTTTCCTTCCTTCCGTACGCTGACTGTTCTGTCGCTGTAATACGTATTTCATCCAGTGTGGCCATATGGCCTGGGATCACAGAAGAAGAAGATGGATACATATTTCAACCCATATTTCTGTTTTGTGTATATTTGACAGAGTGGTCCAGGGTTTAGTAAATGTGAACAAGTGTTGACCTCAAACCCAGGGCTGACCCTATGTTGCATTTCGCTGCCTTACAAACCATGACCAGTTTTTTCCTTTCCCTGTCCCATCTGACTCTGAGCCGTACAGTGGCGTTGCTCCCACACCGCTCCTTACAAACCATGACCAGTCCTTTCCTTTCCCTGTCCAGTGGCTTTGCTCCCACACCGCTCCTTACAAAACATGACCAGTCCTTTCCTTTCCCTGTCCAGTGGCTTTGCTCCCACACCGCTCCTTACAAACCATGACCAGTCCTTTCATTCCCCTGTACAGTGGCTTTGCTCCCACACCGCTCCTTACAAACCATGACCAGTCCTTTCCTTTCCCTGTCCAGTGGCTTTGCTCCCACACCGCTCCTTACAAAACATGACCAGTCCTTTCCTTTCCCTGTACAGTGGCTTTGCTCCCACACCGCTCCTTACAAACCATGACCAGTCCTTTCCTTTCCCTGTACAGTGGCTTTGCTCCCACACCGCTCCTTACAAAACATGACCAGTCCTTTCCTTTCCCTGTACAGTGGCTTTGCTCCCACACCGCTCCTTACAAACCATGACCAGTCCTTTCATTCCCTGTACAGTGGCTTTGCTCCCACACCGCTCCTTACAAACCATGACCAGTCCTTTCCCTGTACAGTGGCGTTGCTCCCACACCGCTCCTTACAAACCATGACCAGTCCTTTCCCTGTACAGTGGCGTTGCTCCCACACCGCTCCTTACAAAACATGACCAGTCCTTTCCCTGTACAGTGGTGTTGCTCCCACACCGCTCCTTACAAACCATGACCAGTCCTTTCCTTTCCATGTACAGTGGTGTTGCTCCCACACCGCTCCTTACAAAACATGACCAGTCCTTTCCTTTCCATGTACAGTGGCGTTGCTCCCACACCGCTCCTTACAAACCATGACCAGTCCTTTCCTTTCCCTGTACAGTGGTGTTGCTCCCACACCGCTCCTTACAAAACATGACCAGTCCTTTCCCTGTACAGTGGCGTTGCTCCCACACCGCTCCTTACAACACATGACCAGTCCTTTCCTTTCCCTGTACAGTGGCGTTGCTCCCACACCGCTCCTTACAAACCATGACCAGTCCTTTCCCTGTACAGTGGTGTTGCTCCCACACCGCTCCTTACAAACCATGACCAGTCCTTTCCCTGTACAGTGGCGTTGCTCCCACACCGCTCCTTACAAACCATGACCAGTCCTTTCCCTGTACAGTGGCGTTGCTCCCACACCGCTCCTTACAAAACATGACCAGTCCTTTCCCTGTACAGTGGTGTTGCTCCCACACCGCTCCTTACAAACCATGACCAGTCCTTTCCCTGTACAGTGGCGTTGCTCCCACACCGCTCCTTACAAAACATGACCAGTCCTTTCCTTTCCCTGTACAGTGGTGTTGCTCCCACACCGCTCCTTACAAACCATGACCAGTCCTTTCCTTTCCTTGTACAGTGGCGTTGCTCCCACACCGCTCCTTACAACACATGACCAGTCCTTTCCCTGTACAGTGGCGTTGCTCCCACACCGCTCCTTACAAACCATGACCAGTCCTTTCCTTTCCTTGTACAGTGGCGTTGCTCCCACACCGCTCCTTACAACACATGACCAGTCCTTTCCCTGTACAGTGGCGTTGCTCCCACACCGCTCCTTACAAACCATGACCAGTCCTTTCCTTTCCCTGTACAGTGGCGTTGCTCCCACACCGCTCCTTACAAACCATGACCAGTCCTTTCCCTGTACAGTGTTGCTCCCACACCGCTCCTTACAAACCATGACCAGTCCTTTCCCTGTACAGTGGCGTTGCTCCCACACCGCTCCTTACAAAACATGACCAGTCCTTTCCTTTCCCTGTCCAGTGGCGTTGCTCCCACACCGCTCCTTACTAAACATGACCAGTCCTTTCCCTGTACAGTGGCTCTGCTCCCACACCGCTCCTTACAAACCATGACCAGTCATTTTCTTTCCCTGTACAGTGGCTCTGCTCCCACACCGCTCCTTACAAACCATGACCAGTCCTTTCCTTTCCCTGTCCAGTGGCGTTGCTCCCACACCGCTCCTTACAAAACATGACCAGTCCTTTCCCTGTACAGTGGCTCTGCTCCCACACCGCTCCTTACAAACCATGACCAGTCATTTTCTTTCCCTGTACAGTGGCTCTGCTCCCACACCGCTCCTTACAAACCATGACCAGTCATTTTCTTTCCCTGTACAGTGGCGTTGCTCCCACACCGCTCATTACAAAACATGACCAGTCCTTTCATTCCCCTGTACAGTGGCTTTGCTCCCACACCGCTCATTCCGAGTTTTAACTCGCAGCCACACCCTGGTTTGTCAGGTCGCAGAATCCGAGACCAACAGTCCAAGGGGAGCGAATCTGTGTTAAGGTCGTCAGGAGGCAACCAACCGAGGAGACACTGCACTACTGCTGAGTCACTTTTGTGGAGTTCAGTGGAGCCTGTTCAGGACACCACCTACTAAGCCCCCTACTGATGACAATAATGTCTTAATTGTGTAGCCAGAGTGGGGTCCTCTTCTGAGGGCGCCACTACGCCCGTCCATCGCTCAGTGTCTGTTTGTGTTGTCGACAGAACGGGTCAGGAATGAACGAATGTGAACAAGTTCTCAGTGTGAACCGAGGGGTCACCTGTCTGTGTGTGGATCAGACCATCGGCAGTATTGTGGTGGCCATACAGAGTAACATCAGGTAATTATCATCATCTCTGTCTCTGTCATCATCATCATCTGTCATCATCATCATCATCTGTGTGGATCAGACCATCGGCAGTATTGTGGTGGCCATACAGAGTAACATCAGGTAATTATCATCATCTCTGTCTCTGTCATCATCATCATCATCTGTCATCATCATCATCTCTGTCATCATCATCATCATCATCTGTCATCATCATCACTGTAATCATCATCATCTGTGTGGATCAGACCATCAGCAGTATTGTGGTGGCCATACAGAGTAACATCAGGTAATTATCATCATCACTATCACTGTCATCATCATCATCTCTGTCATCATCATCATCATCATCTGTCATCATCATCATCACTGTAATCATCATCATCATCTGTCATCATCATCATCACTGTAATCATCATCATCATCTGTGTGGATCAGACCATCAGCAGTATTGTGGTGGCCATACAGAGTAACATCAGGTAATTATCATCATCATTATCATCATCATTGTCATCATCATCATCATCTGTGTGGATCAGACCATCGGCAGTATTGTGGTGGCCATACAGAGTAACATCAGGTAATTATCATCATCATTATCATCATCATCATCATCATCATCATTGTCATCACCATCATTGTCATCATGGCGTGAACAAGTTCTGAGTGTAAACTGAGGGACGACTCCTTTTTTTTTATGTATGCATGTTTTTTTAATAAAATTATATCTTTTAAAATATTTGTTTAACCTTTACCGGATCATGCTTTCGACTACACGGACACGAGGTGTTTATCCCTGTCCGGATGGCGGGGGTCTCCCACGACCCCTACTTGTCAAAGAGGCACCATGTGTTTATCCCTGTCCGGATGGTGGGGGTCTCCCACGACCCCTACTCAATGCACTGCAGTGCTCTTTAAAGTAGGGGTCGTGGGAGACCCCCGTCATCCGGACAGGTATATCAAAATTACGCGTCATATTACGTCATTTATATTTTATGCACATTAATAAAATTTAACACAGTTAAAGCCATTTACGTTTTTGACAAAGTCATGAAATTTCATGAAGACTGCTTAAATAGTTTTAGAGATATAACATGTTTTGTGTGTCAAGGGGTCGTGGGTGACCCCAGAAGTCCGGTAAAGGTTAATGTATGTTTATAGAGTTCCTATCCTTCAGTCAAACCAGGCTTTAAGAACTTTATATCCTGTCTTTCAGCAGGCTGAAGTTGAAATTATCACGCATGGATCAATAATTTAGCTTGTATCATGTCTTCGATTATATGTTTTCAACTGTTCATTCTTGTGCTTGTTTTGATTTGAAAATCTGGCTTACAAAGAGAATTGTGTTCCTCAAACCTATTACTGCACACACATTCTGATAACTGTGGAACATCGCTAATGCTTCTCCTATTACTGCACTGAACACATTCTGATAACTGGAACATCGCTAATGCTTCTCCTATTACTGCACTGAACACATTCTGATAACTGTGGAACATCGCTAATGCTTCTCCTATTACTGCACTGAACACATTCTGATAACTGTGGAACATCGCTAATGCTTCTCCTATTACTGCACTGAACACATTCTGATAACTGTGGAACATCGCTAATGCTTCTCCTATTACTGCACTGAACACATTCTGATAACTGTGGAACATCGCTAATGCTTCTCCTATTACTGCACTGAACACATTCTGATAACCGTGGAACATTGCTAATAATAATAATAATAACAGTACATTTATATAGCGCTTTACCTCAGATGAGCCCAAAGCGCTTTACAATCAATTATTCATCAACAGATAACAAAAAACAACATTCAAGAGTGACACCAACCACCAACAGCGCATATGCAAAGCAACTCTCTCTCTCTCTCTAACACACACACACGCACACACACACGCACACACACACACACACACACACAAACACACAATTATTGACGCCAACTCGTTCATACCCCATTCGGTAAGCCACAGCAACTGAGCCGCATGGACTGACCACATACACCAACACACATACACAAACACCCTCACACACAACGTACGCACGCAGACAGACACGCACACAAACACAACCCACAAAACCAAAATACACACAAGCACACATTCATGCTCACACACACACACACACACACACACACTCACACACACACACACACACGCACCACAAAACACAGCACAAACCTCTTAAATCAATCTTCCCTCACGTGCACACAACAATAGACAACTGATCAAATATTTAGGGCGCAGCAGGAAAAAGATGGGTTTTAAGAGAGGTTTTGAATGAGGAGACTGAGTTGGAGTGTCGGAGAGGAGAAGGCAGAGAATTCCACAGAGATGATGCTTGACAAGAAAAAGAACGTTGGCCAGCAGATTTGAGACGGATGGAGGGAATGGAAAGGAGACGAGAATCAGAAGACGAACGTAGTTGGCGAGCTGGGACATAGAGATGAAGAAGATCAGAGAGATACAGGGGAGCTTGATCATTCAGTGACTTGAAGGCAAGGAGGAGAATTTTGTAGTCAATACGTGATTGAACTGGGAGCCAATGTAGGGAACGAAGAACCGGAGTGATGTGATCGTACCTAGGGGAGCGAGAAATGAGACGAGCAGCATTATTCTGGACCCGTTGGAGCTTAGAGATGAGAGTTGATGGACAGCCAGCAAGAAGTGAGTTACAGTAGTCAGTGCGAGACAGAACAAAAGCACATACTAGAGTCTTCAGGGCATCCTGAGAGAGGAAACGGTGGATGGAACTAATTCTTCGAAGTTCTAGATAGCAAGCCTTGCAAACATTGGAAACATGCTGTTTGAAAGAAAGGGTTTGGTCCAAAGTAACACCTAGATTGCGGACGGATGCCGATAGCTTGATCTCAGTGCCATCAATGTCTACAGAACCTGGGAGAACCTGAGTTTTAATTGTGTGGTTAGAGGCTACAAGAATCATCTCTGTCTTATCAGCATTCAGTTGCAGTTTGTTGTAAAACATCCATGTTTTAACAGCAGAGATGCACAACTTAGAAGAAGAAATCATTTGATCTAATTGACTCAGGTGGGCAGAAATGTACAGTTGATTGTCATCAGAAAAGCTATGATGTAGAATAGAATGCTGGTTGATGATGGCGGAGAGAGGTTGGGTATAAAGAACAAAAAGGATAGGGCCTAAGACTGAACCTTGGGGCACACCGAACTGAAGACCTTTTGGAAGAGATGGAGAACCATTGACAACAACTTTCTAATGCTTCTCTCTCCTTTGTGTTTCTGTTGTTGCTTTGCAAACATGACTAAAAGTTATTGAAATTCAATGCATTCATTGTTTACCAAGTTGCATTTTTTATTTGCAGGGTGTATGACCCAGAGTACTATCGGCTGGTGCAGAGCAATTTGGGACACACCGATTCTGTTCGCAGCATCATCCACATACCAGAGAGAAACCAGGTGATTATACTGTGTGTGTGTGTCTCTGTGTGTGTGTGTGCGTGCGTGTGTCTCTGTGTGTGTGTCTCTCTGTGTGCGTGTGTGTTTCTAAGCCAGATCTGTAAATGACAAACATCTTAGCAGGAACTGGAACATTTGTCCAAACCAGAAAAGAAAAAGAAAAAAACCCAACACACACAGATTTCCATCTTCTTTCAAAGTCCAAATACTTTGTAGCAATTTGGGTGGTAAACTTTCCGTCAAGGCTGCTTTATGTATTTGTGGATGCATGAAAATGAGGCAAAACATGTGATGCTGTGAGTGTTGATGTCCTCACCTTACATTACTGTTTCCACTTCTCCTGTCCCTATGGGCCAATTGGCCTAAACAAGACTGGATTAAAGTAGATTGTTGTTATTGCTACACACACACACACACTGCCTTCTACACAACTCTGGCTTTGGCTGGAAGATTTGTACACCTGCCTCCATGTGTCCATTGCCTTGCCCTGTGCAGTACGTGTCGTGTTCGTGGGACAACACCATTCGCGTGTGGAACGCCTGGAAGATGCCTCGCAGCAAGCGGAGCACGGCCTCCAAGCAGGACAAGAAAGCTTCGCGCCGGGGGAGCCGGGCCGGCAAGGGGGGAGAATCGCTGCCGCAGACGCCAAAGTCCACAGACGACAGCGCGGCGAAAACTGCGGGGGGGAGTCTGCCGGCTGTACCGGAGAGCGGAGCACAGTCGGAGAAAGGGGCGGAGAGTCATGTGACTGTTACCGTGGAGACGGTGTCGGTCGGAGAGACTGTGGCGAGTGGATAGGGAGGGTGGATGTGTTTTGTGAAAATGCATAGGTGAAGAAAATTGTTTCAAAATTGCCTGTCACTTTCTGTAGCAAAGGAATGTCGGTTTACAGCTTTTGTTTGTGAATGGCCATGAAGCTTGGAGGCATGACCAACTACATTTGTGCTCCTGTCACTTTCTGTAGCAATGAATGGCCATGAAGCTTGGAGGCATGACCAACTACATTTGTGCTCCTGTCACTTTCTGTAGCAATGAATGGCCATGAAGCTTGGAGGCATGACCAACATTTGTGCTCCTGGATAATTTAAAAAATCCTGCAAGGCAGGGGTCCAGTGGCCGCCCAGTTAACAACTTCACTTAAACAATCCTAAGAACATAAAGTTCCTGGTAAAGGCATGTACATATTTATCTGTATTCCTTCATTTTATATTCTACACATGCGAGAAACCGACAAAACGTTTATAAACAGGAAATTCGTTGCTTCTCAAATTATCATAATCCGGCGACGCCGGCTCTAGGCAATAAAAACAATCCTGCATTTCAGGACATCCTGAAAGCAGGAGCATCCATGCAACTATTCCAAAGTCATCTCTGCCGAGAGAAGGAGAATATCTGGTAGATAACAATATTCTTTCAGAAACACAATTCCTGGCCAGCCCTTCGGCATGGCTGTTGCCTCCCCTGCTATCTTGAAGTCAAGAAGTCTAACGTGACTGACTTACACTCATTTCACGTTATGGACAGGTTTTTTAGAACAACACATGCATAGTAATAAAATGTATTGAGTGTAATAAAATTAATGTATTGAGTGTGTCAGTATTGTGTGCGTGCAGACTGTAAAGGCCTTGTCTTCAGGACAGTTTTCTAGGTGGTTTTTTAGTGTAGCATTTATTGAGAAATAAATGTGTAGATTGCTCATGTGTAGACTCTAGAATGGTGCCTACGAAATAATAAAATACACGCATTAGGTATGTCAGTTAATGCCCTTTTTCTGTGGCCAGTTTTATAGACTAGCACGCCTACAGTGAGAAAACTCCTGCACTGTAAGTATGATCATTATATTGCTGTATTTTTCTAACTATAACACGCACCCCTCAAATTTGACACAAAATTCAGAATTTGTTACTGCATTTTATTTTGTTTATATTACAAGGCGAATGAGTCTTGGGGAAAACATAATATTGCCTTATAGACCGTAAAATCAGCTATGTTCTGACCTGTTTTTGAGATCAGCCTGCACGTATTGATGACACATGTATGCATTGAATATATATCAGTACTATTATGTGTGTGGATTGCACATGCCGTACAGACCTGTTTACCCTCCCGGTTTTGCCGGAATTATCCCGGGAATTTGCAAACATTCTGGATAAAATAATAAACCGGGTGAATGCTGAAAATCCCGGGATTTCGAGAAATCTTCGACAAACGACAGCAGTGATAGGGTGAAACGGCCAAAAGTGAAGCAGAAGTTTTCTCAAAAGTATTTGAAAGTGCCAGGAATAACAAGTTCACGTTTGGGAGACGAGCACGCACACTGCAACGTGGACTTCATAATTTGGCATGGCGGCATAAGCGACATTGCGATGTGAATTGTTTTTTCCCCTCAAATTCTGGGTTTTTCTGTGGCAAATTCCAGGTTGTTCATTATAAGGGTAAACAGGTCTGGCTGTATCATCATTATAGTGGCCAGTTCTTTTGAGCTCTACAGCTCCATTCCATGACGGGCATCAATACAGAATAGGTGTAACTGTTGATGTACTGCAAAGAAGATTATATTTGTTGAATTCTGTTAACAAATTCACCCAATACCTTTTGGGTTTTTAAATGAAATTTGTTGTTGGTTAGGGGATGATCCAAAGACAATGTTGGAGTTGATGTGAATTGTTATTTTGATTCACATGAACTTACATGATATCGCTGTGCGCGAACCGTAGAGACGTAAGTCAAAATAGGTCAACTTCGAAGTGTTGGACTTACCAGTTGATCAAGGCAAGCTGCATCATCTAACAAAGCTGTAAAACAACAAATTGCAAAGATAAAACTGATCGTGACGTTAAAATTAACAAAAAATGACGTAATTTAACATAAAATGACAGAAATATTTGAGTTTTCCATTCCTCAAGTGAAGTGGCGTCTTTCCTCTTGCATCTCTTTGTTTTCCGCACGGCGATATATGTTGATGTTTGATTAGATTTGATAGAAACTGGTTATTGCATTATAAACTTTCCATTCGAATTTGAAGTAAGCTTTGTATTGCATAATTCTTTTTCACCTGATATAGATTGTTTTCAGAGGTTTCTAAGGTTACGATGGTTTGCAGAGCTTCAGTGCCAAAAACATCAGTCCACGTATGAATAGAAATATTTGGGGCCAAAATATGGCACACTTTAGTGTGCAGCTTTAACATATGCCACAAAGCAAGCGTCCTAAACACTATAGTTTGACGTTATTTGTTTGATAGCTTTGCCTTTTTACTGAGGAAAATACTTTTTGAAACCTTTAAAAATGCTTACATGTTATTTGTGCTCAAGTTTACAATAACTTGTCTTACATACATTTTTTTTAATGTTTGTTGTATGAAGCCAAAATAAATGGCGGCAATACTGTTGTATTTATAAGTCCCGTGCCAGCGGTTGTGATGAATTATTTGGTGGTTGTGAACATTTCAGGTGCATATTGATAATTTGTGTGTGTACAAAAGAGGAGAGATGATTGTTTGGGCATCTTTTTTGTCTCATTTATATTTACTGTTGTTATTGTTGAAAAACAAAATGAAATGCTGTAGATGTGATATAAGAATGTGTGGTATATATTTGTCAGTCCTACACACAGCATTGTGATAAAACGATTGCATACATTTTACGAAAATGTCAAATATTGACAGATAAGTGAGGTAAAAAATATTACGAAAATGTCAAATATTGACAGATAAGCTATGTAAAAAAAATATATGTGTATATGTTTGTAAATTCTACACTGTTTTGTGATATAAGACTACATTGATTTTATGAATGCTGCTGTGATAACTTTTTCAACATGCTACATGTTCATCTTTAAGCTTTATTTCCGTCCAGCACATATGTATTTTTTATGAGCTCAGAATATCGAGTAAGTATGAATAGAAGTGCAAGATTGAATTATGTATATTCATTTTTGAATAGTGCAAGAACTTTTACCATATTTTGATGATTGACCCCTTCCTTTTTATAATCTATACATTTATGGATGAAAATGTGTATTTATGCAACTAGTTTTGGTTGTATGCTTCTCAAACTAACCACACAAACAGCATGAGTGAAGCTTTCAAACATGAAGGTTTCTTCTTCAGGAATGAAGGACAAGGACATGAGAAGAGACACAACTGTCCAGGTACAGGTGAACACTTGTCAGAGATAGTCATAATGGAGTGAAGGACAAGGACATGAGAAGAGACACAACTGTCCAGGTACAGGTGAACACTTGTCAGAGATAGTCATAATGGAGTGAAGGACAAGGACATGAGAAGAGACACAACTGTCCAGGTACAGGTGAACACTTGTCAGAGATAGTCATAATGGAGTGAAGGACAAGGAAATGAGAAGAGACACAACTGTCCAGGTACAGGTGAACACTTGTCAGAGATAGTCATAATGGAGTGAAGGACAAGGACATGAGAAGAGACACAACTGTCCAGGTACAGGTGAACACTTGTCAGAGATAGTCATAATGGAGTGAAGGACAAGGACATGAGAAGAGACACAACTGTCCAGGTACAGGTGAACACTTGTCAGAGATAGTCATAATGGAGTGAAGGACAAGGACATGAGAAGAGACACAACTGTCCAGGTACAGGTGAACACTTGTCAGAGACAGTCATAATGGAGTGAAGGACAAGGAAATGAGAAGAGACACAACTGTCCAGGTACAGGTGAACACTTGTCAGAGATAGTCATAATGGAGTGAAGGACAAGGACATGAGAAGAGACACAACTGTCCAGGTACAGGTGAACACTTGTCAGAGATAGTCATAATGGAGTGAAGGACAAGGCAATGAGAAGAGACACAACTGTCCAGGTACAGGTGAACACTTGTCAGAGACAGTCATAATGGAGTGAAGGACAAGGACATGAGAAGAGACACAACTGTCCAGGTACAGGTGAACACTTGTCAGAGATAGTCATAATGGAGTGAAGGACAAGGACATGAGAAGAGACACAACTGTCCAGGTACAGGTGAACACTTGTCAGAGATAGTCATAATGGAGTGAAGGACAAGGACATGAGAAGAGACACAACTGTCCAGGTACAGGTGAACACTTGTCAGAGATAGTCATAATGGAGTGAAGGACAAGGACATGAGAAGAGACACAACTGTCCAGGTACAGGTGAACACTTGTCAGAGATAGTCATAATGGAGTGAAGGACAAGGACATGAGAAGAGACACAACTGTCCAGGTACAGGTGAACACTTGTCAGAGACAGTCATAATGGAGTGAAGGACAAGGACATGAGAAGAGACACAACTGTCCAGGTACAGGTGAACACTTGTCAGAGATAGTCATAATGGAGTGAAGGACAAGGAAATGAGAAGAGACACAACTGTCCAGGTACAGGTGAACACTTGTCAGAGACAGTCATAATGGAGTGAAGGACAAGGACATGAGAAGAGACACAACTGTCCAGGTACAGGTGAACACTTGTCAGAGACAGTCATAATGGAGTGAAGGACAAGGACATGAGAAGAGACACAACTGTCCAGGTACAGGTGAACACTTGTCAGAGACAGTCATAATGGAGTGAAGGACAAGGACATGAGAAGAGACACAACTGTCCAGGTACAGGTGAACACTTGTCAGAGATAGTCATAATGGAGTGAAGGACAAGGACATGAGAAGAGACACAACTGTCCAGGTACAGGTGAACACTTGTCAGAGACAGTCATAATGGAGTGAAGGACAAGGACATGAGAAGAGACACAACTGTCCAGGTACAGGTGAACACTTGTCAGAGATAGTCATAATGGAGTGAAGGACAAGGACATGAGAAGAGACACAACTGTCCAGGTACAGATGAACACTTGTCAGAGATAGTCATAATGGAGTGAAGGACAAGGACATGAGAAGAGACACAACTGTCCAGGTACAGGTGAACACTTGTCAGAGATAGTCATAATGGAGTGAAGGACAAGGACATGAGAAGAGACACAACTGTCCAGGTACAGGTGAACACTTGTCAGAGACAGTCATAATGGAGTGAAGGACAAGGACATGAGAAGAGACACAACTGTCCAGGTACAGGTGAACACTTGTCAGAGATAGTCATAATGGAGTGAAGGACAAGGAAATGAGAAGAGACACAACTGTCCAGGTACAGGTGAACACTTGTCAGAGATAGTCATAATGGAGTGAAGGACAAGGACATGAGAAGAGACACAACTGTCCAGGTACAGGTGAACACTTGTCAGAGATAGTCATAATGGAGTGAAGGACAAGGACATGAGAAGAGACACAACTGTCCAGGTACAGGTGAACACTTGTCAGAGACAGTCATAATGGAGTGAAGGACAAGGCAATGAGAAGAGACACAACTGTCCAGGTACAGGTGAACACTTGTCAGAGATAGTCATAATGGAGTGAAGGACAAGGAAATGAGAAGAGACACAACTGTCCAGGTACAGGACAAGGAAATGAGAAGAGACACAACTGTCCAGGTACAGGTGAACATAGTCATAATGGAGTGAAGGACAAGGAAATGAGAAGAGACACAACTGTCCAGGTACAGGTGAACACTTGTCAGAGACAGTCATAATGGAGTGAAGGACAAGGACATGAGAAGAGACACAACTGTCCAGGTACAGGTGAACACTTGTCAGAGATAGTCATAATGGAGTGAAGGACAAGGACATGAGAAGAGACACAACTGTCCAGGTACAGGTGAACACTTGTCAGAGACAGTCATAATGGAGTGAAGGACAAGGACATGAGAAGAGACACAACTGTCCAGGTACAGGTGAACACTTGTCAGAGATAGTCATAATGGAGTGAAGGACAAGGACATGAGAAGAGACACAACTGTCCAGGTACAGGTGAACACTTGTCAGAGACAGTCATAATGGAGTGAAGGACAAGGACATGAGAAGAGACACAACTGTCCAGGTACAGGTGAACACTTGTCAGAGATAGTCATAATGGAGTGAAGGACAAGGAAATGAGAAGAGACACAACTGTCCAGGTACAGGTGAACACTTGTCAGAGACAGTCATAATGGAGTGAAGGACAAGGCAATGAGAAGAGACACAACTGTCCAGGTACAGGTGAACACTTGTCAGAGACAGTCATAATGGAGTGAAGGACAAGGCAATGAGAAGAGACACAACTGTCCAGGTACAGGTGAACACTTGTCAGAGATAGTCATAATGGAGTGAAGGACAAGGACATGAGAAGAGACACAACTGTCCAGGTACAGGTGAACACTTGTCAGAGACAGTCATAATGGAGTGAAGGACAAGGACATGAGAAGAGACACAACTGTCCAGGTACAGGTGAACACTTGTCAGAGACAGTCATAATGGAGTGAAGGACAAGGACATGAGAAGAGACACAACTGTCCAGGTACAGGTGAACACTTGTCAGAGATAGTCATAATGGAGTGAAGGACAAGGAACACTTGTCAGAGATAGTCATAATGAGAAGAGACACAACTGTCCAGGTACAGGTGAACACTTGTCAGAGATAGTCATAATGGAGTGAAGGACAAGGACATGAGAAGAGACACAACTGTCCAGGTACAGGTGAACACTTGTCAGAGATAGTCATAATGGAGTGAAGGACAAGGCAATGAGAAGAGACACAACTGTCCAGGTACAGGTGAACACTTGTCAGAGATAGTCATAATGGAGTGAAGGACAAGGACATGAGAAGAGACACAACTGTCCAGGTACAGATGAACACTTGTCAGAGACAGTCATAATGGAGTGAAGGACAAGGCAATGAGAAGAGACACAACTGTCCAGGTACAGGTGAACACTTGTCAGAGACAGTCATAATGGAGTGAAGGACAAGGACATGAGAAGAGACACAACTGTCCAGGTACAGGTGAACACTTGTCAGAGATAGTCATAATGGAGTGAAGGACAAGGACATGAGAAGAGACACAACTGTCCAGGTACAGGTGAACACTTGTCAGAGACAGTCATAATGGAGTGAAGGACAAGGCAATGAGAAGAGACACAACTGTCCAGGTACAGGTGAACACTTGTCAGAGACAGTCATAATGGAGTGAAGGACAAGGAAATGAGAAGAGACACAACTGTCCAGGTACAGGTGAACACTTGTCAGAGACAGTCATAATGGAGTGAAGGACAAGGAAATGAGAAGAGACACAACTGTCCAGGTACAGGTGAACACTTGTCAGAGATAGTCATAATGGAGTGAAGGACAAGGAAATGAGAAGAGACACAACTGTCCAGGTACAGGTGAACACTTGTCAGAGATAGTCATAATGGAGTGAAGGACAAGGACATGAGAAGAGACACAACTGTCCAGGTACAGGTGAACACTTGTCAGAGATAGTCATAATGGAGTGAAGGACAAGGACATGAGAAGAGACACAACTGTCCAGGTACAGGTGAACACTTGTCAGAGATAGTCATAATGGAGTGAAGGACAAGGACATGAGAAGAGACACAACTGTCCAGGTACAGGTGAACACTTGTCAGAGATAGTCATAATGGAGTGAAGGACAAGGAAATGAGAAGAGACACAACTGTCCAGGTACAGGTGAACACTTGTCAGAGACAGTCATAATGGAGTGAAGGACAAGGACATGAGAAGAGACACAACTGTCCAGGTACAGGTGAACACTTGTCAGAGATAGTCATAATGGAGTGAAGGACAAGGACATGAGAAGAGACACAACTGTCCAGGTACAGGTGAACACTTGTCAGAGATAGTCATAATGGAGTGAAGGACAAGGAAATGAGAAGAGACACAACTGTCCAGGTACAGGTGAACACTTGTCAGAGATAGTCATAATGGAGTGAAGGACAAGGACATGAGAAGAGACACAACTGTCCAGGTACAGGTGAACACTTGTCAGAGACAGTCATAATGGAGTGAAGGACAAGGCAATGAGAAGAGACACAACTGTCCAGGTACAGGTGAACACTTGTCAGAGACAGTGAAGGAGCATAATGGAGTGAAGGACAAGGATAGTCATAATGGAGTGAAATGAGAAGAGACACAACTGTCCAGGTACAGGTGAACACTTGTCAGAGATAGTCATAATGGAGTGAAGGACAAGGAAATGAGAAGAGACACAACTGTCCAGGTACAGGTGAACACTTGTCAGAGATAGTCATAATGGAGTGAAGGACAAGGAAATGAGAAGAGACACAACTGTCCAGGTACAGGTGAACACTTGTCAGAGATAGTCATAATGGAGTGAAGGACAAGGAAATGAGAAGAGACACAACTGTCCAGGTACAGTGAACACTTGTCAGAGACAGTCATAATGGAGTGAAGGACAAGGCAATGAGAAGAGACACAACTGTCCAGGTACAGGTGAACACTTGTCAGAGACAGTCATAATGGAGTGAAGGACAAGGACATGAGAAGAGACACAACTGTCCAGGTACAGGTGAACACTTGTCAGAGACAGTCATAATGGAGTGAAGGACAAGGACATGAGAAGAGACACAACTGTCCAGGTACAGGTGAACACTTGTCAGAGATAGTCATAATGGAGTGAAGGACAAGGCAATGAGAAGAGACACAACTGTCCAGGTACAGGTGAACACTTGTCAGAGACAGTCATAATGGAGTGAAGGACAAGGACATGAGAAGAGACACAACTGTCCAGGTACAGGTGAACACTTGTCAGAGACAGTCATAATGGAGTGAAGGACAAGGACATGAGAAGAGACACAACTGTCCAGGTACAGGTGAACACTTGTCAGAGATAGTCATAATGGAGTGAAGGACAAGGACATGAGAAGAGACACAACTGTCCAGGTACAGATGAACACTTGTCAGAGATAGTCATAATGGAGTGAAGGACAAGGCAATGAGAAGAGACACAACTGTCCAGGTACAGGTGAACACTTGTCAGAGACAGTCATAATGGAGTGAAGGACAAGGCAATGAGAAGAGACACAACTGTCCAGGTACAGGTGAACACTTGTCAGAGACAGTCATAATGGAGTGAAGGACAAGGACATGAGAAGAGACACAACTGTCCAGGTACAGATGAACACTTGTCAGAGACAGTCATAATGGAGTGAAGGACAAGGCAATGAGAAGAGACACAACTGTCCAGGTACAGGTGAACACTTGTCAGAGACAGTCATAATGGAGTGAGTGAGAAACAAATGATGTATGAACAAAGCTAGCTGACCAGAAGTCATCCGCTTAAAAATAGTGTGGGTTGTATATGCATAAATAATTAAATTGTGTATGGTTTTTATGTCATTTTATAAAACTGCAACCCCTATCTTTCATGTTCATGCAATCATTGTTTTGTATTAATCATGTTTTGTGTAATTAGTTTATTGTGTTTTATAAATTGAAATTTGCATTTGCTTTGCAGTATATTATTTTGAAATGTGGTTAAAAATGCATTATTTTTGCATTGTATTAATTATTCTGTTCCTTTCAGTTGCCACATCGAATGTTTCATTCATGGCCAAAGACTGTAGCCTTGTGCTAGTTTTGATGTTGCAGAGTTCATTTAGCTGGCTTTTTGCCATTGTAAATTATAATATTGAAATCCTTTATTGAATATTTTGTATTTTAAAAAAACAAGAAAAGAGATAGAAAAATAGTGGGATGGAGGCCACTTCACATTAACAAAAAGGAGAGGGGAGAAGAAAAGTGGGAAAGGGTTGGAGGTAGGATGTCGATATCTTTTGGAGATCATCTCCCTTGTGTGTCTGTGTGAGCGATGGTTTTGAATGTGGTACATTTAAGCCCCCTCCCATTTTTACATTAAAACTCCCTTTCAAATTGAGCTTTCCTCGCTCCCCCTTTCTTTTATATTTAAAATCAATTCAAAACCCTCCCCCCTTTTGCAGTAAAGCTGCTTACCCACATCACATTTTGATATTAAAAAGCACCCCCCCCCCCCCCCCCTGTTCATCTTTTATATTAAAGCCCTCTCCCCCAAACGTTATTTCCCATATTAAGGCTGTGTGCAAAACGCATTTTTATTGAAAACTGTTTATTCACGAGTACTGTGACAATGATGAATAAACATTTTAATGCTATATATGGAGTTGTCTTTCTTTACTGGGAGATTCTGGGCAATCATTTTTGTGATAATTGTTCAGAGTAATCTCCAGTCTGGGCAGGGAGTGAAAGGGGACAGGGGGGTGGGGGTGTCCCGTTAAGCTGCGCACAGCTCCCCAGCGTGGGGTTGGGATACCCCACTCTCACCCCCACCTTACCAATCGCGCAACCTCCACTACCCCTCCCTAATAGACCCTGAACAAAGGGAAAAGGCAGAGTCAAAGAGATAGATTAGAGGAAGTTACAAGCACAGAATTTCCAGAAGGTGGGGGAACTATCCTCCAGTATCCCGGTTTCCTTTTTGTTTGGTTGATTCTGGTTGGTTTGATAATTGCACAACTGTAGGACAGCTTAGGTACCGAGAAAAAAAAAGCGTTTGTAACAATTTAGAAGTTTTTTCAATAGTTTACTTATATTTAATCTCTATGAGAGAGTGGAATATTATGACAACCATTTTGTGTCTATTTTGCATGGTTTGTCTAGGCTGTATTCTATGAACCGTTGCACATAATCAACTCAAATTTGGTACAATGGTCAATTACTTAATGCATCTTATGGGGAAAAAGACATAATTTGCTGAGGTGTAGGGTATTCCCCAGGACCAAATGCAGCTCTGAGGTCATTTTGAAAATCCCTTGTTAATATGAATTTCCATAATAATTTGTGGAAGAAAAATTGTTCTTCAATTTGATTTTTTCATTACGATGTTCTTGGAAGCCGAATCGGGCAAATACAATCGTTATGAAATAAACACCACCAATTTGGTTGAAGTCAGGTCGTTTGGGGGGAGGGGTGGGGGTGGCAAGGTTGTAATATCCAAAATTACATTACTCAATTTTAAGCACGAATCACAGATTATGTAACTGCAGTTAGAGACTTTGTCCTTCACAGAAGAAAGAACGGAGCAACATTTTTCATTGCAGAACAAAACTGTTTATCGACATAAAGCTGTCCCTCTGCTGTTGGCCCCAATAGGTTAGGCACATATCGACCAATGATAACAGCCATTTCATGGGGCCGGATATGACCAATATTATCTTACATTTAAGAAGTAATCTAGGTTAAGGCGAGTGTGAGTTATTCAACATTGATGTGAAATTGGGGCATAATTGAACTAAAAACATCACAACAATGCACTGTCGGTGTATTTGAAACTTTCTTCAATGCATGGGAAACAATGTGTGTTGTGTTGATGGGTGTGTTGTGTTGTGTTGATGGGTGTGTTGTGTTGATGGGTGTGTTGTGTTGATGGGTGTGTGTTGATGTGTGTGTGGTGTTGATGGGTGTGTTGTGTTGATGTGTGTGTTGTGTTGTGTTGATGTGTGTGTTGTGTTGATGTGTGTGTTGTGTTGATGGGTGTGTTGTGTTGATGTGTGTGTGTTGTGTTGATGGGTGTGTGTTGTGTTGATGTGTGTGTGTGTTGGTGTGTGTTGTGTTGATGGGTGTGTGTTGTGTTGTGTTGTGTTGATGTGCGTGTGTGTTGTGTTGATGTGCGTGTGTGTTGTGTTGATGTGTGTGTTTGTTGTGTTGGTGTGTGTGCATGTGTGTGTTGTGTTGATGTGTGTGTGTTGTGTTGTGTTGATTGTGTGTGTTGTGTTGATGTGTGTGTGTGCATGTGTGTTCACAGTTCTTTGGACTCTTCTCAGGACAAAATCATCCTCCACACATACGCGCCCTGTCTCTCTTCTAGCTTCAGTTACACCCACATCTTGCAGCACCTGTCTCCTTTCTTTTCAGGAGTTTACATCCTTCTTCATGTTAAAAACAAAACAGAAACAAACATCGTCATCCGCCTCATTTCCATCAATCATTAAAAAGAAAAACATGTCTCAAATTCTGTGGCTTTGCAAGCCCTGCTTTCATGGTGACCTCAGTTTTGGTTTCCAATCCAGTCTATGCCTTGGTGTGTTCGGGTCAAAGTCATGGGGATCAGTGTGTTCCGGGGAGCTGTTGGTGGACGGTCGTGGTGGCACCCTCGGAGGAGGACCTCACTCACGCTGGCTCCGCGACTAAGAGAGTCGTCAGTAGGGGGCTTAGTAGGTGGTGTCCTGAACAGGCTCCACTGAACTCCACCAAAGTGACTCAGCAGCAGTGCAGCGTCTCCTCGGTTGGTTGCCTCCTGACGGCCTAACATAGATTCGCTCCCCTTGGACTGCTGGTCTCGGATTCTGCGACCTGAACAAGAGGTGTAGCTGCGAATTGGGACTCGGAACGAGCGGCGTGGGAGCAACGCCACTTTAGGGCCCAGAAGATGGGACAGCAAAAAGAAGAAACAAACAAACAGCCCACCCTGCAAAACTGTCAATCTCAGGTTCTCTTTCTCAAAAAGCACCAACACAGAACCCCGTGCAGGTTTCAAACACTGTATTCTACATACCAAGGCGCTACAGACCGGTACTTCCTTCACACGCAACATCAACAGGTAAAAAGCCTAAAATCTAAATCGTCAGCAGACTCAGAGCATGTTTGTATAAGTAGCTAGAAAACCCCCGATGTATATTCTATATGAAATCCAAAACTCCTCAGATTCAGAGCATGTATGTATAAATAATAGTAATAAAAAAAATCAATATGTATTCTGTCAGAAATCCAAATTGTTCTAAGATTCAGAGCATGTGCGTGTAAATTACAAGAAAAAATCAATATAATTATATCAGATACCTTGAAAGTCTAAATCATCCGCCTATTCAGAACATGTATGCATAAATAATAATAAAAAGTCAGTATAATTATATCAGAGATAACTATCACCACACATAGTTCAAAGCATGTCAATAAGGCTAAAATGGATAAGCAAAGCAAATTTAACAAATACATGAAATTTGAAGAAAACAATTCATTTAGGAATACATAATACAACTAAATGAGAATGGACTATGAACAGGAAACTGTTATTTTGACTGGACATTTAATAATTCCACCATAAAAATCAACTTCAACATTATCTTTATTATCATGGTGGAATGCCTTTATTATTTTAAAGTTACTTAAATTTAACATTACTAGTTTTGTATTAATTGGTGGAAGATTAATATTGTTAGCGGATCTTCCTGTGTGGACAAAAGAACTTTAAACACTCGATGTCCTAATTCCATAAAACCTGCTTAAAATGTTAAAACCCTATTTACAAACCACATCCACTAGAAGTACCTGCCAATTTAAGGGTACCATTTACAGAAAAAGAACGCATACATTCCAGTCAGGCACGTTTAGCACAATAAATCAAATCGGTGAAACTTTCCCTGCAATTCCTTGTGTGCGTGCAAAGTGTGTGTGTGTCTGTATGTGTGAACGTTAGTTTTAAATTACTCATTGTTTTGCCCAAATACTATTACTTGAATTTGTTTATGTCCATTTGTCAGCATAATTATCCAAAGTATATAAGTTTTATATTGCTCCTGTGTTTTTATGAAGGTGGTGGTGAATGTCTTGCCAGCTAAAGGCGAGATGAAGTCATGTGTGTTTGATGCATAATGGGCCAGGGGTCTCATAGTGAGGGTGAGATTTTATCAGTGACACTGCTGGAGAATGAAGGTGGTGGTGAATGTGTTGCCAGCTAAAGGTGAGATGAAGTCATTTGTGTTTGATGCATAATGGGCCAGGGGCCTCATAGTGAGGGTGAGATTTTATCAGTGACAGTGCTGGAGAATGAAGGTGGGTGTTTTGGTGAGTAAGAATCATGTCATTTTTGTTACTTTATTTCTTGGCTGTCTTGGAGTATGACTGCATGTCTTGTTGATTTTGCTGCTTGTTTAAAAACAAATTTTATATCTTAATTCTGTTAAAGGAAATCTGAGTCACCCTAATTATGCAGACTTACTGACATGCAAGGTTCCGGTGAAAGTATTTGTTAAGATTTCCACCTCTTACTAGATAGGCATGCATTTATTTTAAAGCAAAAGTTACATTTTGTATATTTTTTGAAAAAATCAAAGGCTGATTTTGGTCCACAGTATTATGAGAGAAAACAAAAGGTAAAATCATTTGGTCCACTATATCATCAAAGGGAAAAAAATCAAAATCAAATTAGACATGGCTTCATTAGAGACAGGAATAAGCAACAACATTGAATTACACTCCATTATTTCTGAGAATATTAAAATCCAAACATCTCCCTTTAAATATTAAAAAAACAAATCCTATACTTATGCCAATTAATAGGTGTGATAGTCCACATTCATATTATGACTGCTACCATATCACTTTTTTTAAATCTTAACTTTCACATATCTGAAGAAAAAATAAGTTTAGCAAATCACCAGTAGCACCATAATCTTAACATGAAAATGATCCGTGACAAAATAAAGCCAGACAACTAAGAACTAAAATAACATTTGAGTTGAAACGAGAACACATGCAGCTACTTTGATAGCAAGCACAATGCATACCACAGAGAGACAGACAGACAGATAGAGACAGACAGAGAGAGAGAGACAGACAGAGAGAGACAGACAGAGAGAGAGAGACAGACAGATAGAGAGAGACAGACAGAGAGAGACAGACAGACATAGAGGTAGAGAACAGATTAAAAGAAAACACATTATCTACACAAATTTCAAACAAAAGATGACTCGCTATAGACAAGGGAAGCCAACATATGCCCAGAGCACAAAACAGAAATAACTATTGTGACTTGGTCTGTTTCAGAAACCCCCCACCACACACACAGAGAGAAAATCAAACTCACGAGCAGCAAAGCAGTAACAAGAGCATAACCCTGGTTACTTTTCCCGGGTTACACAGAAGGCACATGTTAACATCATCAACAAAACCAAATCCACTTTCCCACCGTTCATTCACTTAGCACAGTCTTCGTCCTTAAAATGTACATCTGTGGCTTAGCGGTCAAGTAAGCTAAACAACATAACGAGATTCTGTACTGATATAAACAAACAAAAAGCACCGATTACATGTTGTTCACATCCAGGGAACTGATGCATGCACAGAGAGAAATGATGATGCAAAACACAGGGCGCCTGCTCCTAATTCCACGTAATATTCCCATAGCAAAACAGATTCTTTAGGAACATAAATGCTATCAAAGGCAATAAAGATAATAGTCAAACAATAATGCAAATGAGAGCAGATCGTAAAAAAATACAGAGAAAATAGCCCAAAGCAATAATGTAAAGAAGAGCAGACCTTATTTGCGATATTTATAATATAAAGGAAAAGATCAACTTCTTTTTCAGACAGTGAAGATGGCCAACCTCTCTTAATTAAAACGTTTGAATAAAAAGTGATTAAAACTGGTCAAAGGGCACAGCCATGTCAAAGGTCACACAAATATATACAGTAAAGACAAAAACACAGCAAGGCGATTGTTTTTGCTCTCAGGAATCAGTAAATAGGCAAAATAATCCAGAATATAAATTCTTGGTTTTGAACAGAGCAGAATAGATGAATTTGATATAGATCCACAAGCCCTTTTTTCTTCTTTTAATTTTTTTGTTGAAAGAGCATAGTGGAAAAGGAAAAGACATAGGAAGAGGTGCGATATTATATTGCAACCAACCAAAATGGCCAACGTTTTTTGCACAAACAAGCCGTCTCTTCAAGCTTTTGTTTGTAAAGGCATTTGCGCAACTTAGGGAGAAATAAGTAGAATATACTTGGTCCGCAAAAGTAATGCTTCAAGTTATGTATGGGCATATTTTCATGGCAAAAGAATGGGGGAAAAAAACCACACCAACCACTCAACTTAGCGTACAAGTGAATTCTCCACCCTTCCTGACAGAAGATGGTAGCGCTTTAGGCAGACACAAATTAATTGAAGCAAAGCACAATTATTAACTGTCAGTCACTAATCCCTTAGAAAATACATAAACTTATCATGACAAGACAGTCGTTTATATTACTCATCAAATGCTGCTCAAATAAACTTATGGCCAACCTATTTTCGATAAATGAAACAAAACGAAAAATGTTCTACATTTCTTTGGATGGAACACACACACAATGACAAACACACACATTTCTTTGACGGGATATCAATGAAATAAAATCTGCAGATGTTTTCTTCTGAAGTGGTAATTTCAATTCAAAGTGGCTTGGGTTGTTCCCAACTCTATTATATTGTTAGAACACAGCATTAAAATCAACAGTAGCTGATTTTGTCATAAATTTCTTTAATTTTCCAGCTGAAAATTATGCATCAATAATCGTCAAAACTATGGTCTGTCAAAATATCAAAAAGTCTTTTATAATAGCAAAAATCATGTTTCACTAAAGCAGCTGGACAGCCTGAAGTTAAAGACAGACATTTGACAGAATCATTTTGCAGTTGTTGTTTTTCCAAATAGTATACATTAATCCATGGCAGAATCACTTTTTTGAGTTCTTTACAGACAGAACAGTTGCTGACAGATCAACATTTCCGGTTCTTTACTAACATTACACTGTTCTAGTAGTTTTCCTGCATAATTTTATGTTCAGTGTTCCAGGTCCACACACAGTACTTTCCAACACAGTCTTTACCCAGTTATTTACCGACAGTACGGTTAAGACAATCGCTTTCCAACAGTCTTTACCCAGTTATTTACCGACAGTACGGTTAAGACAATCGCTTTTCTATGTTTTCCAACAGAATTTTTGGTCACTTTTCAAAATATGCAGATAGAATATCACTTTTCACATTTTTCCAGAGAATTTTGTTCTAGTCATTTTCCCCCTGCATTTAACCACTTTAACTGGTTAAATGCAGGGGAAAAGTGACTTTTCCAGTTGTTTCCAACATAATTTTTGTTCACTTTTTCAAATATACAGACATTATATCACTTTTCTACTTATTTCACACATAATTTTCATTCTTTTTATATTTTTTCCCCAGTCTTTCATCACTTTTCTAGTTGTTTTCCAACAAAACGTTTTGTTCACTTTTCCAAAAATACACAAATAGTATATCACTTTTCTACTTATTTTTCCAGTAGAATTTTCTCTCCCTCATTTCCTCACTTTTCCAGCTGTTTTCCGTAGAACTTTTTGTTGAGGAGGAAGATGAGGAGATTGACGTTGACCTTGGCTCTGTTGAACATCTTCATCACTGCAACCCCCTCATACTGCAGCTGAAGTAGGTCCTGCAACAGACATGGGACATGGGCAGAGCTGTAATTATCACATCATCACTGCTTCATACTGTAAGGTCCTGCAACAGACATGGGACATGGACAGAGCTGTAATTATCACATCATCACTGCGCAGGTCCTGAGACATGGGACATAATTATCACATCATCATCACTGTAAGGTCCTCATGGGACATGCGCAGAGCTGTAATTATCACATCTTCATACTGCAGCTGAAGTAGGTCCTGCAACAGACATGGGACATGGGTAGAGCTGTTTAATTATCACATCTTCATACTGCAGCTGAAGTAGGTCCTGCAACAGACATGGGACATGGGTAGAGCTGTAATTATCACATCTTCACTGCAACCCCTGTGCTTGTAACTTTCTTTAATTTATCACTCTCCTTTACTTTGCCTTTTCGTCTTCTTACTATTATGTACTATTTGTCTGCCCTACTGGCCATTCTCCTGCCTCTTCTTACTATTATGTACTATTTGTCTGCCCTACTGGCCATTCTCCTGCCTTTTCTTACTATTATGTACTATTTGTCTGCCCTACTGGCCATTCTCCTGCCTCTTCTTACTATTATGTACTATTTGTCTGCCCTACTGGCCATTCTCCTGCCTTTTCCTCTTCTTACTATTATGTACTATTTGTCTGCCCTACTGGCCATTCTCCTGCCTCTTCTTACTATTATGTACTATTTGTCTGCCCTACTGGCCATTCTCCTGCCTTTTCCTCTTCTTACTATTATGTACTATTTGTCTGCCCTACTGGCCATTCTCCTGCCTCTTCTTACTATTATGTACTATTTGTCTGCCCTACTGGCCATTCTCCTGCCTTTTCCTCTTCTTACTATTATGTACTATTTGTCTGCCCTACTGGCCATTCTCCTGCCTCTTCTTACTATTATGTACTATTTGTCTGCCCTACTGGCCATTCTCCTGCCTTTTCCTCTTCTTACTATTATGTACTATTTGTCTGCCCTACTGGCCATTCTCCTGCCTCTTCTTACTATTATGTACTATTTGTCTGCCCTACTGGCCATTCTCCTGCCTTTTCCTCTTCTTACTATTATGTACTATTTGTCTGCCCTACTGGCCATTCTCCTGCCTTTTCCTCTTCTTACTATTATGTACTATTTGTCTGCCCTACTGGCCATTCTCCTGCCTTTTCCTCTTCTTACTATTATGTACTATTTGTCTGCCCTACTGGCCATTCTCCTGCCTTTTCCTCTTCTTACTATTATGTACTATTTGTCTGCCCTACTGGCCATTCTCCTGCCTTTTCCTCTTCTTACTATTATGTACTATTTGTCTGCCCTACTGGCCATTCTCCTGCCTCTTCTTACTATTATGTACTATTTGTCTGCCCTACTGGCCATTCTCCTGCCTTTTCCTCTTCTTACTATTATGTACTATTTGTCTGCCCTACTGGCCATTCTCCTGCCTTTTCCTCTTCTTACTATTATGTACTATTTGTCTGCCCTACTGGCCATTCTCCTGCCTTTTCCTCTTCTTACTATTATGTACTATTTGTCTGCCCTACTGGCCATTCTCCTGCCTTTTCCTCTTCTTACTATTGTGTACTATTTGTCTGCCCTACTGGCCATTCTCCTGCCTCTTCTTACTATTATGTACTATTTGTCTGCCCTACTGGCCATTCTCCTGCCTCTTCTTACTATTATGTACTATTTGTCTGCCCTACTGGCCATTCTCCTGCCTCTTCTTACTATTATGTACTATTTGTCTGCCCTACTGGCCATTCTCCTGCCTCTTCTTACTATTATGTACTATTTGTCTGCCCTACTGGCCATTCTCCTGCCTCCTCTTCTTACTATTATGTACTATTTGTCTGCCCTACTGGCCATTCTCCTGCCTCTTCTTACTATTATGTACTATTTGTCTGCCCTACTGGCCATTCTCCTGCCTCTTCTTACTATTATGTACTATTTGTCTGCCCTACTGGCCATTCTCCTGCCTCTTCTTACTATTATGTACTATTTGTCTGCCCTACTGGCCATTCTCCTGCCTCTTCTTACTATTATGTACTATTTGTCTGCCCTACTGGCCATTCTCCTGCCTTTTCCTCTTCTTACTATTATGTACTATTTGTCTGCCCTACTGGCCATTCTCCTGCCTCTTCTTACTATTATGTACTATTTGTCTGCCCTACTGGCCATTCTCCTGCCTCTTCTTACTATTATGTACTATTTGTCTGCCCTACTGGCCATTCTCCTGCCTCTTCTTACTATTATGTACTATTTGTCTGCCCTACTGGCCATTCTCCTGTCTTTTCCTCTTCTTACTATTATGTACTATTTGTCTGCCCTACTGGCCATTCTCCTGCCTCTTCTTACTATTATGTACTATTTGTCTGCCCTACTGGCCATTCTCCTGCCTTTTCCTCTTCTTACTATTATGTACTATTTGTCTGCCCTACTGGCCATTCTCCTGTCTTTTCCTCTTCTTACTATTATGTACTATTTGTCTGCCCTACTGGCCATTCTCCTGCCTCTTCTTACTATTATGTACTATTTGTCTGCCCTACTGGCCATTCTCCTGCCTCTTCTTACTATTATGTACTATTTGTCTGCCCTACTGGCCATTCTCCTGCCTCTTCTTACTATTATGTACTATTTGTCTGCCCTACTGGCCATTCTCCTGCCTTTTCCTCTTCTTACTATTATGTACTATTTGTCTGCCCTACTGGCCATTCTCCTGCCTTTTCCTCTTCTTACTATTATGTACTATTTGTCTGCCCTACTGGCCATTCTCCTGCCTTTTCCTCTTCTTACTATTATGTACTATTTGTCTGCCCTACTGGCCATTCTCCTGCCTCTTCTTACTATTATGTACTATTTGTCTGCCCTACTGGCCATTCTCCTGCCTTTTCCTCTTCTTACTATTATGTACTATTTGTCTGCCCTACTGGCCATTCTCCTGCCTTTTCCTCTTCTTACTATTATGTACTATTTGTCTGCCCTACTGGCCATTCTCCTGCCTTTTCCTCTTCTTACTATTATGTACTATTTGTCTGCCCTACTGGCCATTCTCCTGCCTCTTCTTACTATTATGTACTATTTGTCTGCCCTACTGGCCATTCTCCTGCCTCTTCTTACTATTATGTACTATTTGTCTGCCCTACTGGCCATTCTCCTGCCTTTTCCTCTTCTTACTATTATGTACTATTTGTCTGCCCTACTGGCCATTCTCCTGCCTTTTCCTCTTCTTACTATTATGTACTATTTGTCTGCCCTACTGGCCATTCTCCTGCCTTTTCCTCTTCTTACTATTATGTACTATTTGTCTGCCCTACTGGCCATTCTCCTGCCTCTTCTTACTATTATGTACTATTTGTCTGCCCTACTGGCCATTCTCCTGCCTCTTCTTACTATTATGTACTATTTGTCTGCCCTACTGGCCATTCTCCTGCCTTTTCCTCTTCTTACTATTATGTACTATTTGTCTGCCCTACTGGCCATTCTCCTGCCTTTTCCTCTTCTTACTATTATGTACTATTTGTCTGCCCTACTGGCCATTCTCCTGCCTTTTCCTCTTCTTACTATTATGTACTATTTGTCTGCCCTACTGGCCATTCTCCTGCCTTTTCCTCTTCTTACTATTATGTACTATTTGTCTGCCCTACTGGCCATTCTCCTGCCTTTTCCTCTTCTTACTATTATGTACTATTTGTCTGCCCTACTGGCCATTCTCCTGCCTCTTCTTACTATTATGTACTATTTGTCTGCCCTACTGGCCATTCTCCTGCCTTTTCCTCTTCTTACTATTATGTACTATTTGTCTGCCCTACTGGCCATTCTCCTGCCTCTTCTTACTATTATGTACTATTTGTCTGCCCTACTGGCCATTCTCCTGCCTTTTCCTCTTCTTACTATTATGTACTATTTGTCTGCCCTACTGGCCATTCTCCTGCCTTTTCCTCTTCTTACTATTATGTACTATTTGTCTGCCCTACTGGCCATTCTCCTGCCTTTTCCTCTTCTTACTATTATGTACTATTTGTCTGCCCTACTGGCCATTCTCCTGCCTTTTCCTCTTCTTACTATTATGTACTATTTGTCTGCCCTACTGGCCATTCTCCTGCCTTTTCCTCTTCTTACTATTATGTACTATTTGTCTGCCCTACTGGCCATTCTCCTGCCTTTTCCTCTTCTTACTATTATGTACTATTTGTCTGCCCTACTGGCCATTCTCCTGCCTCTTCTTACTATTATGTACCATTTGTCTGCCCTACTGGCCATTCTCCTGCCTTTTCCTCTTCTTACTATTATGTACTATTTGTCTGCCCTACTGGCCATTCTCCTGCCTCTTCTTACTATTATGTACTATTTGTCTGCCCTACTGGCCATTCTCCTGCCTTTTCCTCTTCTTACTATTATGTACTATTTGTCTGCCCTACTGGCCATTCTCCTGCCTCTTCTTACTATTATGTACTATTTGTCTGCCCTACTGGCCATTCTCCTGCCTCTTGAACTTACTATTATGTACTATTTGTCTGCCCTACTGGCCATTCTCCTGCCTCTTCTTACTATTATGTACTATTTGTCTGCCCTACTGGCCATTCTCCTGCCTTTTCCTCTTCTTACTATTATGTACTATTTGTCTGCCCTACTGGCCATTCTCCTGCCTTTTCCTCTTCTTACTATTATGTACCATTTGTCTGCCCTACTGGCCATTCTCCTGCCTTTTCCTCTTCTTACTATTATGTACTATTTGTCTGCCCTACTGGCCATTCTCCTGCCTTTTCCTCTTCTTACTGACGTGTACAAACATTTGTCTGCCCTACTGGCCATTCTCCTGACTTTTCCTCTTCTTACTATTATGTACCATTTGTCTGCCCTACTGGCCATTCAAACTGCCTTTTCACAGACAGACAGTTGATCATACCTGAAAGTCTGAGTTCCACCTGTCCATGGCGACTCCCATGAACTTGGCTATGACGTCAAACAAACATTTGTCAGACAGACTACAGACAGTTGATCATACCTGAAAGATGAGTTCCACCTTGTCCATGGCGACTCCCATGAACTTGGCACTGACTTCAAACAAACAAACAAACACACAGACAGACAGTTGATCATACCTGAAAGACGAGTTCCACCTTGTCCATAGCGACCCCCATGAACTTGGCACTGACGTCAAACACACAGACAGACAGACAGACAGTTGATCATACCTGAAAGACGAGTTCCACCTTGTCCATGGCGACTCCCATGAACTTGGCACTGACGTCAAACAAACACACAGACAGACAGTTACCTGAAAGACGAGTTCCACCTTGTCCATGGCGACCCCCATGAACTTGGCACTGACTTCAAACACACCAGGGTTCTCTGTGGCTGCGATCTCAAACAGCACATTCTTGAACCTGGAAATAAAAAGGAAAACATTATTTGCTGAGAATATCTTAACATCTGGTTGTTGACCTCAAAGACTGATAAACAAATTGCACTAGAGCGGGGTAAACATGGCCTTGAGAGAGGCCCAAAGCAATATCCCATGGCAAAGTTCAAATGATATTATACCAATATTTTAGACAGCTTCTAATTGTAGTTCTCGTTGGTTAAGGAGACTGAATCTCTGGAGCCACTCCTCTCTCCCTCTCAGTCCTGAACAAACTGGGTTTTTTTCTGTTACAAATATAAATTATATTGTTCACTGGTTTGGGGGCAGACTTTCATTATGTGTGTGCTAACAGATCCCAAAGGATGCAGCACTCACAGGTTCTGGGGCAGGCTTTCAATCTCCAACAACACCCCTCTCTCTACAGTACATGATGTGTGTGCTAACAGATCCCAAAGGATGCAGCACTCACTGGTTCTGGGGCAGACTCAATCTCACCCCTTTCTCTCTATACAGTACATGATGTGTGACTAACAGATCCCAAAGGATGCAGCACTCACTGGTTCTGGGGCAGACTCTCAATCTCCAACACCACCCCTTTCTCTCTACAGTACATGATGTGTGTGCTAACAGATCTCAAAGGATGCAGCACTCACTGGTTCTGGGGCAGACTCTCAATCTCCAGCACCTGAGAATATCTCTACAGTACATGATGTGTGTGCTAACAGATCTGAAAGGAACAGCACTCACTGGTTCTGGGGCAGACTCTCAATCTCCAGGCACCACCCCTTTCTCTCTACAGTACAAATGTGTGTGCTAACAGATCCCAAAGGATGCAGCACTCACTGGTTCTGGGGCAGACTCTCAATCTCCAACACCACCCCTTTCTCTCTCAGTACAGTACATGATGTGTGTGCTAACAGATTACAAAGGATGCAGCACTCACTGGTTCTGGGGCAGACTCTTGGGGGCACCACCCCTTTTTCAGTACATGATGTGTGTGCTAACAGATCCCAAAGGATGCAGCACTCACTGGTTCTGGGGCAGACTTCTCAATCTCCAACAACACCCCTTTCTCTCTACAGTACATGATGTGTGTGCTAACAGATCCCAAAGGATGCAGCACTCACTGGTTCTGGGGCAGACTCTCAATCTCCAACACCACCCCTTTCTCTCTATACAGTACATGATGTGTGTGCTAACAGATCCCAAAGGATGCAGCACTCACTGGTTCTGGGGCAGACTCTCAATCTCCAACACCACCCCTTTCTCTATACAGTACATGATGTGTGTGCTAACAGATCCCAAAGGATGCAGCACTCACTGGTTCTGGGGCAGACTCTCAATCTCCAACACCACCCCTTTCTCTCTACAGTACATGATGTGTGTGCTAACAGATCCCAAAGGATGCAGCACTCACTGGTTCTGGGGCAGACTCTCAATCTCCAGCACCACCCCTTTCTCTCTACAGTACATGATGTGTGTGCTAACAGATCCCAAAGGATGCAGCACTCACTGGTTCTGGGGCAGACTCTCAATCTCCAGCACCACCCCTTTCTCTCTACAGTACATGATGTGTGTGCTAACAGATCCAAAAGGATGCAGCACTCACTGGTTCTGGGGCAGACTCTCAATCTCCAGCACCACCCCTTTCTCTACAGTACATGATGTGTGTGCTAACAGATCCCAAAGGATGCAGCACTCACTGGTTCTGGGGCAGACTCTCAATCTCCAGCACCACCCCTTTCTCTCTCAGCTGGGCGGCGTTGTAGTGCACCGATTTCCTGGCATTCTGGTTGCCCTGGCGACGGTGGAAAAACCCGGTCTTCTTGGGCTTCCTATAGAGAGGGAAAAGAATCAGGGTGGTTTCTACTCAGAAGAAAACATGTTAAACAAAACAAGACAACAAGAAAACACAAACAGACAGACACAATAACTGATGATTTCAACATAAGCATGGAACAGTGACAACCAGAGTACGTAAGGATTATTCTTTGGCTTTATTTGTAACAAAGAACAACCATTTTTAACATCATAATTGGATCTGTGGTTAAACTGACATAACGGACATCATTGTGAAAGCATCAAAAACAATGCTGCCAATGTTCATTATGCTTGGTTTGCTTGTTCAGGCTACAAAGACTTTCTTAAACAAATGACAACACTTACACACAGAGAGACAAATGCACAGGCCCTGGTTCGATTCATTGTACTCCTGTCCTACAACTGAACCACACACAGACAAATGCACAGGCCCTGGTTCGATTCATTGTACCCCTGTCCTACAACTGAACCACACACAGACAAATACAGAGGCCCTGGTTCGATTCATTGTATCCCTGTCCTACAACTGAACCACACACAGAGAGACAAATGCAGAGGCCCTGGTTCGATTCATTGTACCCCTGTCCTACACACAGACAAATGCACAGGCCCTGGTTCGATTCATTGTACCCCTGTCCTACAACTGAACCACACACAGACAAATACAGAGGCCCTGGTTCGATTCATTGTACCCCTGTCCTACAACTGAACTACACACAGACAAATGCACAGGCCCTGGTTCGATTCATTGTACCCCTGTCCTACACACAGACAAATGCACAGGCCCTGGTTCGATTCATTGTACCCCTGTCCTACACACAGACAAATGCACAGGCCCTGGTTCGATTCATTGTACTCCTGTCCTACACACAGACAAATGCACAGGCCCTGGTTCGATTCATTGTACCCCTGTCCTACACACAGACAAATGCACAGGCCCTGGTTCGATTCATTGTACCCCTGTCCTACAACTGAACTACACACAGAGAGACAAATGCACAGGCCCTGGTTCGATTCATTGTACCCCTGTCCTACAACTGAACCACACACAGATGACACCGCTACCATCAAATTTCATATGGAGCAGTCAACTGATAATGAATACAGGATCTATATTCAATACAAATAATTGCAAACAGTAGCAAATTTCTGTCCAAATTGAGTTGCTCTTGTGCTGCAAATCGCCAATGCATGTTTTGACATATTGGCTGTAGCAGTGTTGTTGTAGTTGTCACATACCCTGGCTAAAAGACTCCAGGGATTATCCCCAAAGCCGAAGCACTTCTTCTTCCAGTAATGTCCACTTGCCGTTGATCGGCAATTATTGACATAATGAACACTATGCTATAAATCCACCAGCTAGGAATGAGAACATTACGTGTGTGACCATTTTTTATTACCCCGTCACGTGGGCAGCCACACTCCGACTTCGGAGGAGGCTGTAGTACTAAATTGGTGGCTCTCGTTCAGTCTGTTAAGGGTGTTACATGGATACAACTGGAGAAAATCCCAAAACGGGCAAGGCAGGGGTCCTGAAGAAAAAGCTAAATCATACTCAATTTGAAGCCCATTCCAGGCTTGTGAAGTGA
The DNA here is from genome assembly GCA_017654935.2 of Phymorhynchus buccinoides. Taxonomy (NCBI): domain Eukaryota; kingdom Metazoa; phylum Mollusca; class Gastropoda; order Neogastropoda; family Raphitomidae; genus Phymorhynchus; species Phymorhynchus buccinoides. The sequence continues at coordinate 63,913,916 of CM065685.1, forward strand.
GAATTCAACACTTTTTTCCCCTTGAACTCTCAATTTTTTTTGGGTGGTCAAAATGTTGAAAAACAGGCGCTGCCTTGTATCCGAGGCAAGGTTGCATCCATGGTGCTACCAACACATAATACAACACAATGAAAAGACATACACTGCACAGAGCACAACACAATGAAAAGACATACACTGCACATAATACAACACAATGAAAAGACATACACTGCACAGAGCACAACACAATGAAAAGACATACACTGCACAGAGCACAACACAATGAAAAGACATACACTGCACAGAGCACAACACAATGAAAAGACATACACTGCACATAATACAACACAATGAAAAGACATACACTGCACAGAGCACAACACAATGAAAAGACATACACTGCACAGAGCACAACACAATGAAAAGACATACACTGCACATAATACAACACAATGAAAAGACATACACTGCACAGAGCACAACACAATGAAAAGACATACACTGCACAGAGCACAACACAATGAAAAGACATACACTGCACAGAGCACAACACAATGAAAAGACATACACTGCACATAATACAACACAATGAAAAGACATACACTGCACATAATACAACACAATGAAAAGACATACACTGCACAGAGCACAACACAATGAAAAGACATACACTGCACAGAGCACAACACAATGAAAAGACATACACTGCACAGAGCACAACACAATGAAAAGACATACACTGCACAGAGCACTGACTTGCTCTTGTGCTGCAGGTCTTGACATACTGGTTGTAGCAGTCAATCTGACTCATAAAAGACATACACTGCACAGAGCACTGACTTGCTCTTGTGCTGCAGGTCTTGACATACTGGTTGTAGCAGTCAATCCGACTCATAAAAGACATACACTGTACAGAGCACTGACTTGCTCTTGTGCTGCAGGTCTTGACATACTGGTTGTAGCAGTCAATCTGACTCATAAAAGACATACACTGTACAGAGCACTGACTTGCTCTTGTGCTGCAGGTCTTGACATACTGGTTGTAGCAGTCAATCTGACTCATAAAAGACATACACTGCACAGAGCACTGACTTGCTCTTGTGCTGCAGGTCTTGACATACTGGTTGTAGCAGTCAATCTGACTCATAAAAGACATACACTGCACAGAGCACTGACTTGCTCTTGTGCTGCAGGTCTTGACATACTGGTTGTAGCAGTCAATCTGACTCATAAAAGACATACACTGCACAGAGCACTGACTTGCTCTTGTGCTGCAGGTCTTGACATACTGGTTGTAGCAGTCAATCCGACTCATAAAAGACATACACTGTACAGAGCACTGACTTGCTCTTGTGCTGCAGGTCTTGACATACTGGTTGTAGCAGTCAATCTGACTCATAAAAGACATACACTGTACAGAGCACTGACTTGCTCTTGTGCTGCAGGTTGTCGATGCAGGTCTTGACATACTGGTTGTAGTAGTCAATCTGCGACTCATAAAACGACCGTTTCTCGTTCAGACTGTTCAGCGTGTTGCGGACACGCAGCAACTCCTGCTTTCGGTTGTTACGGTATCGCCGCTGGTTACGAATGTCCTGTTGAAAAAATACAAGCATGCTGAGATCACTATGCACGAAATTTAAACCCAAGAAATAGAACAAATGCTGTTGCTTTAACATTAAAATAGTTACTATTTCAACCTTGTTGACGCTAAAAGGTTGGCTGACATAAAATGAGAAGAAAAGAACGTCAAACTAAAGTATCTGGCAACAACATTTGTACTAGTACAGCGCCCAAAAGAACGTCAAACTAAAGTATCTGGCAACAACATTTGTACTAGTACAGCGCCCAAAAGAACGTCAAACTAAAGTATCTGGCAACAACATTTGTACTAGTACAGCGCCCAAAAGAACGTCAAACTAAAGTATCTGGCAACAACATTTGTACTAGTACAGCGCCCAAAAGCACGAATGCCAAGAAAACTGAAATAAAAAGAAACATTAAAGTGTAAACCTCATGATTCTTTATGAAAAGATATGTAAGCATGAACACAATAATGAAATTTGGGAAGAACTGACTTCGGATCAACACTGGACAATAAGATAGCGGTCAGCACAAGGTGTTTAACACAGTGCAGAGGTCCACCACAAGGGATCATTTCAGTGTCAATTTGTTCAGTCAGCTGACCAAATGGACGTAATTATAGTTGAACTTCAATTTTCACAAGTAAACACACACGCCCATAATTTGTGGCAAATGTTCAAGTGTATACCACACTTTTCTTCAGACCGTGTTGTGACACAAACATTCAATTCAATGTTCACTATTTCACCTGGGACGGTATTCATGTCGAGATAGCATGAGACTTAGCATGATGCTAACTTAGAAGCTCTTCCAATGTCCTATAGGATTTAATAGGACTTTTGGAAGAGCTTCTAAGTTAGCATGATGCTAAGTCTCATGCTATCTCAACGTGAATACCGTCCCTGCACAATAGCGTCGATGTGATCCTGATAGTGGTCCTTGTGTGACACCATCCCAGCTCTATCCCTATCTATCCTGTCTCTATCTCACCTGTACAATAGCGTTGATGAGATCCTGATAGTGGTCCTTGTGTGACACCATCCCAACTCTATCCCTATCTATCCTGTCTCTATCTCACCTGTCTCTATCTCACCTGTCTCTATCTCACCTGTCTCTATCTATCCTGTCTCTATCTCACCTGTCTCTATCTCACCTGTCTCTATCTATCCTGTCTCTATCTCTATCTCACCTGTACAATAGCGTTGATGAGATCCTGGTAGTGGTCCTTGTGTGACACCATCCCAGCTCTATTTCTCATCTATCCTGTCTTTATCTCTATCTCACCTGTCTCTATCCCTATCTCTCCTGTCTCTATCTCTATCTCACCTGCACAATAGCATTGATGAGATCCTGGTAGTGGTCTTTGTGTGACACCATCCCAGCTCTATCCTTATCTATCCCGTCTCTATCTCTCCTGTCTCTATCTCTATCTATCCTGTTGATGAGATCCTGGTAGTGGTCCTTGTGTGACACCATCCCAGCTCTATCCCTATCTCTCCTGTCTCTATCTCACCTGTACAATAGCGTTGATGAGATCCTGGTAGTGGTCCTTGTGTGACACCATCCCAGCTCTATCCCTATCTCACCTGTCTCTATCTCACCTGTACAATAGCGTTGATGAGATCCTGGTAGTGGTCCTTGTGTGACACCATCCCAGCTCTATTTCTTATCTATCCTGTCTCTATCTCACCTGTCTCTATCCCTATCTCACCTGTCTCTATCTCACCTGTACAATAGCGTTGATGAGATCCTGGTAGTGGTCTTTGTGTGACACCATCCCATCTCTATCTCTCCTGTCTCTATCTCTCCTGTCTCTATCTCACCTGTCTCTATCTCACCTGTCTCTATCTCTATCTCACCTGTACAATAGCGTTGATGAGATCCTGGTAGTGGTCCTTGCATGACACCATCCCAGCTCTATTTCTTATCTATCCTGTCTATCTTTATCTCACCTGTCTCTATCCCTATCTCTACTGTCTCTATCTCTATATCACCTGCACAATAGCGTTGATGAGATCCTGGTAGTGGTCCTTGCATGACACCATCCCAGCTCTATTTCTTATCTATCCTGTCTATCTTTATCTCACCTGTCTCTATCCCTATCTCTACTGTCTCTATCTCTATATCACCTGCACAATAGCGTTGATGAGATCCTGGTAGTGGTCTTTGTGTGACACCATCCCTGCCAGCTCCAGCACCTGAAGGTTGTTCCTGATCTTGGTCTTCATCGTCTCCAGGGGTAAACTGGTATAATGGACATACAAAAAATAATTTAGATAATACTGTTATGATTCAACGACAGCGTAATTAAAGTTCTAACACCTGAAGGCTGTTCCTGATCTTGGTCTTCATCGTCTCCAGGGGTAAACTGATATAATGGACATACAAAAAATAATTTAGATAATACTGTTATGATTCAACGACAGCGTAATTAAAGTTCTAACACCTGAAGGCTGTTCCTGATCTTGGTCTTCATCGTCTCCAGGGGTAAACTGGTATAATGGACATACAAAAAATAATTTAGATAATACTGTTATGATTCAACGACAGCGTAATTAAAGTTCTAACACCTGAAGGCTGTTCCTGATCTTGGTCTTCATCGTGTCCAGGGGTAAACTGAGCTCATGCACACGAGTAAAGTCAATAGAATAACATGATAAAAATGAACTTATTGCATTTTTTTCACTTCTTTCTTCTTTTTCTATGGTCACTTCCCCAACAGCGTACATTCACTTCTGTAAATGGTTGGCCATCACTATGGAATAAGAAGAAAAGGCCTGACCCAGGCCTGTGATTTGATTTGTTGTTGAAATAATAGCATTCCCTGCAGTAAGGAAGTGGTACCAACTGACCTGGTGTCCCCTACGATGGAGGCATGGCGCACAATCTTGGCCCCCGATTTCTCCGACTGAACCAACTTCTTGTCCAGAATGTCACGCTTCTTCACCAAGGCTTGATGTCTCTCCTCCTATAATAAAACAAAAATAATAATGAAGTGTCATGGCCCCTGATTTCTCCGACTGAACCAACTTCTTGTCCAGAATGTCACGCTTCTTCACCAGGGCTTGATGTCTCTCCTCCTGTTCCAATGCAAAATATTTTAATCAACATTTATTTCAGTTCCTAAATTTCTATTCAATATTTCTTAAGATAAGATTTCAAAAATGTTGGGGGGTTTTCAAAAGAAAATGTATTCAGTTAATATACAGATTCCAAATAATAAAACATGGATGCCTTAGTAATCATCAGTGAATGAAGCCTAATCAAACAACAAAAAGTCTCAAATAAATACAGAGGACAAAAGGCTAAACAAAATAGCCTAAAGTGCTGCATATGCTATGCTATACTAAGTGACTGCCACAAAAGTGTCTAACAAGTTTTTTCACTTTCACAATTGAAAATCCTTGACATTTGTTCAAAAGTCAAGGTCGTTCACTAAAGAACGAAGCTGTAAAGTCAACTTCAGAAATCGTAGAAAATCTACTTCCATGCTGGGCCTGCATTCATCACATTGAGATAGTGTGAGACCTCAGAAGTCCTTCTAAAGTAGTAGGATTAATAGGACTTTAGGAGGACGTCTAAGATATCTTCATCTTCTTCTTCTTCTTCAGTTTCCTGTCAATTATGAGCGCAGATGCCGTTATCTGCGTGGAGGAAATGTTTTTGAAAGTATTTCTTGAAAAAAGGCAGGAGAATGGATCGGTAAGACAGAAAGACAATAGATGATAGTAAGCAAAGGAAAAAGGCAGGAGAATGGACCACTAAGACAGAAAGACAATAGATGATAGTAAGCAAAGGAAAAAGGCAGGAGACTGGACCACTAAGACAGAAAGACAGTAGATGATAGTAAGCAAAGGAAAAAGGCAGGAGAATGGACCACTAAGACAGAAAGACAATAGATGATAGTAAGCAAAGGAAAAAGGCAGGAGAATGGACCGGTAAGACAGAAAGACAATAGATGATAGTAAGCAAAGGAAAAAGGCAGGAGAATGGACCGGTAAGACAGAAAGACAATAGATGATAGTAAGCAAAGGGAAAAGGCAGGAGAATGGATCGGTAAGACAGAAAGACAATAGATGATAGTAAGCAAAGGAAAAAGGCAGGAGAATGGACCGGTAAGACAGAAAGACAATAGATGATAGTAAGCAAAGGAAAAAGGCAGGAGAATGGACCACTAAGACAGAAAGACAATAGATGATAGTAAGCAAAGGAAAAAGGCAGGAGAATGGACCGGTAAGACAGAAAGACAATAGATGATAGTAAGCAAAGGAAAAAGGCAGGAGAATGGACCGGTAAGACAGAAATACAATAGATGATAGTAAGCAAAGGAAAAAGGCAGGAGAATGGACCGGTAAGACAGAAATACAATAGATGACAGTAAGCAAAGGGAAAAGTCAAAGTCAAAGAGAGGGACAGATTAGAGGAGTTACAAGCACAGAGCTTCCAGAAGGTGGGAAAACTATTTGTAAGAAAGAACCCTGGTATCTACGAGAGGTTTAGCATTGGCTCAAACTTCAGGCTAACATTGACCAATAGTAGAGGTCATTTCAGAAGAGGACGTATCGGTGATGTCAGCTACAACCTACCTGAGGACTGGTACATGGCTTCTCAAAGATGTCGGTCAGTCGGTCTCCTGGTTGGCACGCTATCACATCCACGATCATACGCTTCGTTCTGAAACACATAAACAACATTCACATTACACTGGTTGGCACGCTATCACATCCACGATCATACGCTTCGTTCTGAAACACATAGACCACATTCACATTACACTGGTTGGCACGCTATCACATCCACGATCATACGCTTCGTTCTGAAACACATAGACCACATTCACATTACACTGGTTGGCACGCTATCAAATCCACGATCATACGCTTCGTTCTGAAACACATAGACCACATTCACATTACACTGGTTGGCAGGTTATCACGTCCACGATCATACGCTTCGTTCTGAAACACATAGACCACATTCACATTACACTGGTTGGCAGGCTATCACGTCCACGATCATACGCTTCGTTCTGAAACACATAGACCACATTCACATTACACTGGTTGGCAGGCTATCACGTCCACGATCATACGCTTCGTTCTGAAACACATAGACCACATTCACATTACACTGGTTGGCAGGCTATCACGTCCACGATCATACGCTTCGTTCTGAAACACATAGACCACATTCACATTACACTGGTTGGCAGGCTATCACGTCCACGATCATACGCTTCGTTCTGAAACACATAGACCACATTCACATTACACTGGTTGGCAGGCTATCACGTCCACGATCATACGCTTCGTTCTGAAACACATAGACCACATTCACATTACACTGGTTGGCAGGCTATCACGTCCACGATCATACGCTTCGTTCTGAAACACATCCATAAAAATATACATGACAACGCAATGTAATATAGTATATAACAGTCACACTGTCTCCTGGCTGACTGGTCTATCAAACAAAAGCACTGAACAAACAGGCATAGGGTGGTACAAAGGATTTGTTTTTTAAACAAACAATATCAGTGAAAGATATTCAAGATCAGACTTTATGTTGCTGTCTGGTTCTTTTACCTGCTGAAGTGGCTTAACCATCAGCCTTCTGTGCATTGTGCACCTCCACTCTGAGATAAACACTCTCACACAATGTTGCTGTCTGGTTCTTTTACCTGCTGAAGTGGCTTAACCATCAGCCTTCTGTGCATTGTGCACCTCCACTCTGAGATAAACACTCTCACACAATGTTGCTGTCTGGTTCTTTTACCTGCTGAAGTGGCTTAACCATCAGCCTTCTGTGCATTGTGCACCTCCACTCTGAGATAAACACTCTCACACAATGTTGCTGTCTGGTTCTTTTACCTGCTGAAGTGGCTTAACCATCAGCCTTCTGTGCATTGTGCACCTCCACTCTGAGATAAACAGTCTCACACAATGTTGCTGTCTGGTTCTTTTACCTGCTGAAGTGGCTTAACCATCAGCCTTCTGTGCATTGTGCACCTCCACTCTGAGATAAACACTCTCACACAATGTTGCTGTCTGGTTCTTTTACCTGCTGAAGTGGCTTAACCATCAGCCTTCTGTGCATTGTGCACCTCCACTCTGAGATAAACACTCTCACACAATGTTGCTGTCTGGTTCTTTTACCTGCTGAAGTGGCTTAACCATCAGCCTTCTGTGCATTGTGCACCTCCACTCTGAGATAAACACTCTCACACAATGTTGCTGTCTGGTTCTTTTACCCGATGAAGTGGTTTAACCATCAGCCTTCTGTGCATTGTGCACCTCCACTCTGAGATAGACAGTCTCACACAATGTTGCTGTCTGGTTCTTTTACCTGCTGAAGTGGTTTAACCATCAGCCTTCTGTGCATTGTGCACCTCCACTCTGAGATAAACACTCTCACACAATGTTGCTGTCTGGTTCTTTTACCCGATGAAGTGGTTTAACCATCAGCCTTCTGTGCATTGTGCACCTCCACTCTGAGATAGACAGTCTCACACAATGTTGCTGTCTGGTTCTTTTACCTGCTGAAGTGGCTTAACCATCAGCCTTCTGTGCATTGTGCACCTCCACTCTGAGATAAACACTCTCACACAATGTTGCTGTCTGGTTCTTTTACCTGCTGAAGTGGCTTAACCATCAGCCTTCTGTGCATTGTGCACCTCCACTCTGAGATAAACAGTCTCACACAATGTTGCTGTCTGGTTCTTTTACCTGCTGAAGTGGCTTAACCATCAGCCTTCTGTGCATTGTGCACCTCCACTCTGAGATAAACACTCTCACACAATGTTGCTGTCTGGTTCTTTTACCTGCTGAAGTGGCTTAACCATCAGCCTTCTGTGCATTGTGCACCTCCACTCTGAGATAAACACTCTCACACAATGTTGCTGTCTGGTTCTTTTACCTGCTGAAGTGGCTTAACCATCAGCCTTCTGTGCATTGTGCACCTCCACTCTGAGATAGACAGTCTCACACAATGTTGCTGTCTGGTTCTTTTACCTGCTGAAGTGGCTTAACCATCAGCCTTCTGTGCATTGTGCACCTCCACTCTGAGATAAACAGTCTCACACAATGTTGCTGTCTGGTTCTTTTACCCGATGAAGTGGCTTAACCATCAGCCTTCTGTGCATTGTGCACCTCCACTCTGAGATAGACAGTCTCACACAATGTTGCTGTCTGGTTCTTTTACCTGCTGAAGTGGCTTAACCATCAGCCTTCTGTGCATTGTGCACCTCCACTCTGAGATAAACAGTCTCACACAATGTTGCTGTCTGGTTCTTTTACCCGATGAAGTGGCTTAACCATCAGCCTTCTGTGCATTGTGCACCTCCACTCTGAGATAGACAGTCTCACACAATGTTGCTGTCTGGTTCTTTTACCCGATGAAGTGGCTTAACCATCAGCCTTCTGTGCATTGTGCACCTCCACTCTGAGATAGACAGTCTCACACAATGTTGCTGTCTGGTTCTTTTACCCGATGAAGTGGCTTAACCATCAGCCTTCTGTGCATTGTGCACCTCCACTCTGAGATAAACAGTCTCACACAATGTTGCTGTCTGGTTCTTTTACCCGATGAAGTGGCTTAACCATCAGCCTTCTGTGCATTGTGCACCTCCACTCTGAGATAGACAGTCTCACACAATGTTGCTGTCTGGTTCTTTTACCCGATGAAGTGGTTTAACCATCAGCCTTCTGTGCATTGTGCACCTCCACTCTGAGATAAACACTCTCACACAATGTTGCTGTCTGGTTCTTTTACCTGCTGAAGTGGCTTAACCATCAGCCTTCTGTGCATTGTGCACCTCCACTCTGAGATAGACAGTCTCACACAATGTTGCTGTCTGGTTCTTTTACCCGATGAAGTGGTTTAACCATCAGCCTTCTGTGCATTGTGCACCTCCACTCTGAGATAGAGTGCGGGAGATCATAGCTACAATAAAATGCAATAGAATACACTCACAAAATGTTGCTGGAGGGTTCTTTTACCAGATTAACAGATATTTCACATCAGCTTTACAACAATTAATATGTGGACCACTACTCTACTAGGACAAAAAGCCAGGAAGATCATATTGACAAAATAAAGCAATGAATTACAATATTGCATTCACGTTGCTGGCGGGTTCTTTACCTGATGAGCAGTGACGTCATGTCGGCCTTGTCGTCATTGTACCTGATGAGCAGTGACTGTGCATTGTGCACCTCCACTCTGAGATAGAGTGCGGGAGTCATTTACCTGATGAGTTCTTTTACCAGTAACAGATTTCATGTCGGCCTTGTCGTCATTTACCTGATGTGACCACTACTCTACTAGGACAAAAAGCCAGGAAGATCATATTGACGTCATGAATTACAATATTGCATTCACGTTGCTGGCGGGTCATTTACCTGATGAGCAGTGACGTCATGTCGGCCTTGTCGTCATTTACCTGATGAGCAGTGACGTCATGTCGGCCTTGTCGTCATTTACCTGATCAGCAGTGACTTCATGTCGGCCTTGTCGTCATTTACCTGATGAGCAGTGACTTCATGTCGTCATTTACCTGATGAGCAGTGACTTCATGTCGGCCTTGTCGTCATTTACCTGATCAGCAGTGACTTCATGTCGTCATTTACCTGATCAGCAGTGACTTCATGTCGTCATTTACCTGATCAGCAGTGACTTCATGTCGTCATTTACCTGATGAGCTGATGAGTTCAGTGACTTCATGTCGTCATTTACCTGATGAGCAGTGACTTCATGTCGGCCTTGTCGTCATTTACCTGATCAGCAGTGACTTCATGTCATCATTTACCTGATCAACAGTGACTTCATGTCATTTACCTGATCAGCAGTGACTTCATGTCGTCATTTACCTGATGAGCAGTGACTTCATGTCGGCCTTGTCGTCATTTACCTGATCAGCAGTGACTTCATGTCGTCATTTACCTGATCAGCAGTGACTTCATGTCATCATTTACCTGATGAGCAGTGACTTCATGTCATCATTTACCTGATCAGCAGTGACTTCATGTCGTCATTTACCTGATCAGCAGTGACTTCATGTCATCATTTACCTGATCAGCAGTGACTTCATGTCATCATTTACCTGATCAGCAGTGACTTCATGTCGTCATTTACCTGATCAGCAGTGACTTCATGTCATCATTTACCTGATCAGCAGTGACTTCATGTCATCATTTACCTGATCAGCAGTGACTTCATGTCATCATTTACCTGATCAGCAGTGACTTCATGTCGTCATTTACCTGATCAGCAGTGACTTCATGTCATCATTTACCTGATCAGCAGTGACTTCATGTCATCATTTACCTGATCAGCAGTGACTTCATGTCGTCATTTACCTGATCAGCAGTGACTTCACGTCGTCATTTACCTGATCAGCAGTGACTTCATGTCATCATTTACCTGATCAACAGTGACTTCATGTCGTCATTTACCTGATCAGCAGTGACTTCATGTCATCATTTACCTGATGAGCAGTGACTTCATGTCGTCATTTACCTGATGAGCAGTGACTTCATGTCGTCATTTACCTGATGAGCAGTGACTTCATGTCATCATTTTTCTCCGTTGGCTCGTGCTGTGCGCTGCCATTTCTTCACAGTTGACTGGTTTGAACTTTGTGTGTCCGCCATTGAACTCACCCGTGCAGCAAGCTAGCCAGCGACCCGTATTTCAGTCTGCTCCTGCTCATCGCTTTGTGCAGCAAAGTAACAGCAAACCTTCACTGCAGTCAACTCCAGTTGTTTTCTCCGATCGTCCTTTACTGCAATACAGTCGTGATCAGCTCCTCCAGGTAAAACCCTCTCATTTGACCCCTGAATTAACCTCTCGGCTTCGTACTTTCGGTATTGGCGTCATTCTTCCAAGAAAACGGTACAAGCGAAAGAAGACAGACAACAAACAAACATTAAAAGTATTGCTTTTCAACTGCCGATCGTGTCGCAACAAAACTGCGGAAATTCATGAGTTAGTGACTGATCTGAAAGCCGATGTCTTCGTCATGACAGAGACTTGGTTGTACGATCGTGGTGATGAGGCCTACATAGCTGCTATGACTCCCTGTGACTACGATTTTCGGTCGTTTCCTCGTGTTGGGTCGAGAGGTGGTGGCTTGGCCTTCATGACTCGTAAAGCTCTGACAAACTGTGTTTCTTTCACTCCTTTGAAATTTGCTTCATTTGAGTGTGTTGAAATGAAACTACGAGGTACTACTGCTACGGCTACTTTGGTTTGTTTGTACAGACCTCCTCCAAGTAAGTCTAATAAACTGTCCAACTCTGCCTTCCTACGGGAATTTCCGGATCTTCTATCTTCTTATGCATCCTCTCGTAATGCTGTGTCTTACCTCGGTGACTTTAACTTTCATTATGATGATAGCTCTGATCACCAAGTGAATCAGCTTAAGACTCTGCTGTCTGATCATAATTTGACTCAGTTTGTTCAGTCCTCAACACACAAGCATGGCCATATTCTTGACTGGGTGGTGGGACACTGTGAGGACAGTGTTCTCTCGGTGGATGAAGTACGTGACTACGCTGGTCTTTCTGACCACTACGTTGTTGTGTGTAGTTTGAAGGTGACCAGGCCCCCTCCCCGCAAAAGACTTGTGACGTCAAGAAACATGAAAGCTTTGTGCGTGGCTGATTTTGACAAGGAAGTCAAGACTTTCGTTGAGTGTGTGCGTGAGCAGCAGTGCAACGCAGATGTCACGCATTTGGTGGGTGTGTTCAATGATGGCCTTCGGGAGATCCTGGACCGGCACGCGCCTGCAGTGACTAGACGTGTTACTGACCGCCCCTCAGCCCCCTGGCTCTCCGAGGACGTGAGAGCCACTCGACGTCGACGCCGGTGCAGTGAGAGGCGGTGGAGAAAGAGCCGTCTGACTGTCCACCGCCAGATGTTTGCAGCAAAGAGATGTGAGGCAGGAAACTGCCTTCAGGACGCCAGAGTCTCATTATCGTGACAAAATTAACTCTTGTAGTTCCTCTAAACAGTTGTTTTCTGTGTCAGGCGAACTCCTTGGTAAACAAAAGACACTCACTTTGCCTGCAAACATCCCTTCTTCCGAAGTCCCACAACGATTCAGTGATTTCTTTGACGATAAGATTAAGCGCATTCGTGACAGTCTTGACTCAGAGTCATGCCACCCTCCTCAATTTGATAAATACTGTGGTCCAACTTTTTCTTCTTTTGAACCTGTTGATGAAAAACTGATTGCTGACTTGATAGCCAAGTCCCCCAGTAAAAGTTGTGTACTTGACCCCATCCCCACTTCTCTCCTGAAACAATGTTCTTCTCATGTGATCCCCCTAGTTACAGACATTGTTAACAAATCCCTCTCATCAGGTACAGTGCCTCCACAATTCAAACAAGCAGTGGTCACCCCTTTGTTGAAAAAAACAGGGCTTGACCCTAATGAGTTGAAGAATTTTAGACCAGTCTCCAACCTCCCATTCCTGTTAAAGATTCTTGAGCGAGTTGTATTGAGACAGCTTCAGACCCACCTATCAGATAATGGCTTGCTCGAGGTTTGTCAGTCAGCATATAAGAAGCATCACAGTACCGAGACTGCTGTTTTGAGCGTTCTAGATTGCTTGCTATGTAAATCTGACGATAAACTTGTTTCACTTGTAACCCTGCTGGATTTGAGCGCCGCCTTTGATACGCTTGACCACTCCATTCTCATTGAGAGGCTTAGAGTCACATTTGGTATTGATGGGGTGGTTCTCAGCTGGTTCGAAAACTACATTAAGGAAAGAAACCAAGCCGTTATGGTTGGCGGTGTTAAATCCTCTCTCTCTCCTCTGCTGTATGGTGTACCCCAGGGGTCTGTGCTGGGGCCAGTTCTTTTTACACTTTATTCTCAGCCCTTATCTGATGTTATATCTGAACACAAATGTAACTTTCACAAATATGCAGATGATACAGAGCTGTCCAGGAGTGGCACTCCTGATGAGTTTCAGTCGGTTAAATCAGAGGTTTCTGAGTGTGTCAGCAGTGTTCAGGGGTGGATGACCAGTAACAAGCTGAAACTGAACAGTGAAAAGACCCAGGTGATGCCTGTTGGCACCTCCTCTTCCCTGAAGAAAGTTAAAACAGATTCCATCAATATTGTTGGATCTGAATTGCCATTTCGGAAGACTGTTAAGTACCTCGGTGTCTCCCTCGATCAAACCATGTCGATGCAGGAGCAAATATCTAGTGTTTGTCGTGCATCTTTCTTAGAGCTAAGGCGTATCGCCTCCATCAGACCCTTCCTGTCCAGAGATGCTGCTGTTAGACTGATTTCTGCCTTCGTGTTGTCCAGATTGGACTACTGTAATTCGATGTATGCTGGGCTTCCAGCAGAACAGATTTCGCGCTTACAGAGAGTGCAGAACAGTGCTGCTCGGCTTGTGCTTGGCAAAAGAAAGCGTGATCACATCACACCTCTTTTGGCTGAGCTCCACTGGCTTCCTGTCAAATTCCGCTGGCAGTTCAAGATGGCTACTCTCGCTTTTCGTCACTTTGACAAAACTCTTCCTCAGTACCTCTCTTCTTCTCTCTGCACCTACCAAAGCTCTCGTACTCTTCGTTCTTCTTCCCAGAAACTTCTTAAAGTTCCTAAGCGGTCCTTGAAATCTTCGGGTGAGAGGGCGTTTAGTTTTGTTGCACCAAACGTTTGGAATTCTCTCCCTGACCATACCCGTAACCAGTCCACTCTTCCTTCCTTCAAGTCCCAACTAAAGACCCACTTCTTCAGGAAAGCTTTCTCTCTGCAAAGTCTATGATCCTTTCCCCACTCTTGTTTTCCAGCTCATTGAAGACGTTGAGGTTGAGGTTAACGCGTGCGCGTGTGTGTGTATGGGGTGACGGTGGGGAGTAGGGGGGCAGGGGTGGGGATGGGTGGGGGGGAGTGGGGGGATGGTTGGGGTGGTGGTGTTGAAGGGACGTGGGTGTTGGTGTGTTGTGTTATGATTATATGCAATGCATTCTCTAATATGTATTCATTTTGATAGAGATGTATGGTGAGGATGCGTGGGCCAGTTTGTTAGAAATGTTTGTACGAATGGTGAGTGAAAAGCGCATTGAGTTGCTTTGCAAGATTATGCGCTATATAAGCATTATTAATTATTATTTTTATTTATTATTATCATTTACCTGATCAGCAGTGACTTCATGTCATCATTTACCTGATCAACAGTGACTTCATGTCGTCATTTACCTGATGAGCAGTGACTTCATGTCATCATTTACCTGATCAGCAGTGACTTCATGTCATCATTTACCTGATGAGCAGTGACTTCATGTCATCATTTACCTGATCAGCAGTGACTTCATGTCGGCCTTGTCATCATTTACCTGATCAGCAGTGACTTCATGTCATCATTTACCTGATCAGCAGTGACTTCATGTCATCATTTACCTGATCAGCAGTGACTTCATGTCATCATTTACCTGATCAACAGTGACTTCATGTCATCATTTACCTGATCAGCAGTGACTTCATGTCATCATTTACCTGATCAGCAGTGACTTCATGTCGTCATTTACCTGATCAGCAGTGACTTCATGTCATCATTTACCTGATCAGCAGTGACTTCATGTCGTCATTTACCTGATCAGCAGTGACTTCATGTCATCATTTACCTGATCAGCAGTGACTTCATGTCATCATTTACCTGATCAGCAGTGACTTCATGTCATCATTTACCTGATCAGCAGTGACTTCATGTCATCATTTACCTGATCAGCAGTGACTTCATGTCATCATTTACCTGATCAGCAGTGACTTCATGTCATCATTTACCTGATCAGCAGTGACTTCATGTCATCATTTACCTGATCAGCAGTGACTTCATGTCGTCATTTACCTGATCAGCAGTGACTTCATGTCATCATTTACCTGATCAGCAGTGACTTCATGTCATCATTTACCTGATCAGCAGTGACTTCATGTCATCATTTACCTGATCAGCAGTGACTTCATGTCATCATTTACCTGATCAGCAGTGACTTCATGTCATCATTTACCTGATCAGCAGTGACTTCATGTCGTCATTTACCTGATCAGCAGTGACTTCATGTCATCATTTACCTGATCAACAGTGACTTCATGTCATCATTTACCTGATCAGCAGTGACTTCATGTCGTCATTTACCTGATCAGCAGTGACTTCATGTCATCATTTACCTGATCAGCAGTGACTTCATGTCATCATTTACCTGATCAGCAGTGACTTCATGTCATCATTTACCTGATCAGCAGTGACTTCATGTCATCATTTACCTGATCAGCAGTGACTTCATGTCATCATTTACCTGATCAGCAGTGACTTCATGTCATCATTTACCTGATCAGCAGTGACTTCATGTCATCATTTACCTGATCAGCAGTGACTTCATGTCGTCATTTACCTGATCAGCAGTGACTTCATGTCATCATTTACCTGATCAGCAGTGACTTCATGTCATCATTTACCTGATCAGCAGTGACTTCATGTCATCATTTACCTGATCAGCAGTGACTTCATGTCATCATTTACCTGATCAGCAGTGACTTCATGTCATCATTTACCTGATCAGCAGTGACTTCATGTCGTCATTTACCTGATCAGCAGTGACTTCATGTCATCATTTACCTGATCAGCAGTGACTTCATGTGTCATTTACCTGATCAGCAGTGACTTCATGTCATCATTTACCTGATCAGCAGTGACTTCATGTCATCATTTACCTGATCAGCAGTGACTTCATGTCGTCATTTACCTGATCAGCAGTGACTTCATGTCATCATTTACCTGATCAGCAGTGACTTCATGTCATCATTTACCTGATGAGCAGTGACTTCATGTCATCATTTACCTGATCAGCAGTGACTTCATGTCGTCATTTACCTGATCAGCAGTGACTTCATGTCGTCATTTACCTGATCAGCAGTGACTTCATGTCATCATTTACCTGATCAGCAGTGACTTCATGTCGTCATTTACCTGATCAACAGTGACTTCATGTCGTCATTTACCTGATGAGCAGTGACTTCATGTCATCATTTACCTGATGAGCAGTGACTTCATGTCGTCATTTACCTGATGAGCAGTGACTTCATGTCGTCATTTACCTGATCAGCAGTGACTTCATGTCGTCATTTACCTGATGAGCAGTGACTTCATGTCGTCATTTACCTGATGAGCAGTGACTTCATGTCATCATTTACCTGATCAGCAGTGACTTCATGTCGTCATTTACCTGATCAACAGTGACTTCATGTCATCATTTACCTGATCAACAGTGACTTCATGTCGTCATTTACCTGATCAACAGTGACTTCATGTCATCATTTACCTGATGAGCAGTGACTTCATGTCATCATTTACCTGATCAGCAGTGACTTCATGTCGGCCATGTCGTCATTTACCTGATCAGCAGTGACTTCATGTCATCATTTACCTGATGAGCAGTGACTTCATGTCGTCATTTACCTGATGAGCAGTGACTTCATGTCGTCATTTACCTGATGAGCAGTGACTTCATGTCGTCATTTACCTGATCAGCAGTGACTTCATGTCGTCATTTACCTGATCAGCAGTGACTTCATGTCATCATTTACCTGATGAGCAGTGACTTCATGTCATCATTTACCTGATCAGCAGTGACTTCATGTCGGCCTTGTCGTCATTTACCTGATCAGCAGTGACTTCATGTTGTCATTTACCTGATCAGCAGTGACTTCATGTCATCATTTACCTGATCAGCAGTGACTTCATGTCATCATTTACCTGATCAGCAGTGACTTCATGTCATCATTTACCTGATCAGCAGTGACTTCATGTCATCATTTACCTGATCAGCAGTGACTTCATGTCGTCATTTACCTGATCAGCAGTGACTTCATGTCGTCATTTACCTGATGAGCAGTGACTTCATGTCGTCATTTACCTGATCAGCAGTGACTTCATGTCATCATTTACCTGATGAGCAGTGACTTCATGTCATCATTTACCTGATGAGCAGTGACTTCATGTCATCATTTACCTGATGAGCAGTGACTTCATGTCATCATTTACCTGATCAGCAGTGACTTCATGTCATCATTTACCTGATCAGCAGTGACTTCATGTCGTCATTTACCTGATCAGCAGTGACTTCATGTCGTCATTTACCTGATCAGCAGTGACTTCATGTCGTCATTTACCTGATCAGCAGTGACTTCATGTCGTCATTTACCTGATCAGCAGTGACTTCATGTCGTCATTTACCTGATCAACAGTGACTTCATGTCGTCATTTACCTGATCAGCAGTGACTTCATGTCGGCATTTACCTGATCAACAGTGACTTCATGTCTTCATTTACCTGATCATGTCGTCATTTACCTGATCAACAGTGACTTCATGTCGGCCTTGTCGTCATTTACCTGATGAGCAGTGACTTCATGTCGGCCTTGTCATCATTTACCTGATCAACAGTGACTTCATGTCGTCATTTACCTGATGAGCAGTGACTTCATGTCGTCATTTACCTGATCAACAGTGACTTCATGTCAGCCATGTCGTCATTTACCTGATCAACAGTGACTTCATGTCAGCCATGTCATCATTTACCTGATCAGCAGTGACTTCATGTCATCATTTACCTGATGAGCAGTGACTTCATGTCGTCATTTACCTGATGAGCAGTGACTTCATGTCGGCCTTGTCGTCGGTGTGCACATCCACTCTGGGGGACAGCGTCATGGAGATTTCTGTCTTGGACAGCTGAGCCCTCAATGTTTCATTCGTGGCTTCATCCCCAGTCAGTTCTGTGCCTGAACAATAAAAAAGGTTAAGTGTCACAGGGCATAAGACAGAGAGAGACACTGGGGATGGGGCTCCAAAAGATATACAGTGCTTAAAGAAAACAGGAAGAAGAAAGAATTTGCGAGAGACATATCGTTTTATAATTAACAATAATCCCTATTTCTGAGAACAAAATTCCAACCCAAACAACACAAGACCATCAGCATCCATAGAGATATATTCATTGTACAATGCATTCTAAATGCATATGTTGAAACAAATAACCACAGCCGCAAGGGACATACAGGCACCAAGGACAGATGCAGACATAGCAAACAAATGATTTGCACAGCAAGGGAGAAAAAACAAACCTCTTCTTCTTCTGCGTTCCCAGACCATAATCAGAGCTTAATCAAGGATTTCTGAAAAAAGGGGGCAATCCCCCTCTCATATATAAAAAGGGGGGCACTCCCCCCTATCCAACCCCACATCACAAACTTCAAACACAATGTACATTGCATCCCTGTCTCAATCTTCGTCAGCCACGGCCACTTTTTCAACCAGTCATTTTGGAACCGATGTTCCTTTGCACTGCTACTGTTCCGACGTTTTAGATGTAGAAGCCTTTTCTTCGAGGTCTTCACACTCGCTTGGAACAGGATTCATTTTTTTCACTTTGCCTCCGCGAAAATCAAAATCAAACAGGGTCCCTGCCCGCTTCATTTTGAAGAACATTCAAGATGGCGGCCGAAACTCTCGCAACTTCCTGTCGGTAGAACGAGAAGAACGCGATTGGTTGATTAACACTAACATTTTGTGAAGAACCAATCAAATGTCGAGAAATCCTTCACTCCTGCTCGATACTTTCAGTTTGTCCAGACGACGGGTTTAGCAGACGACGAAGGTCTTCCCGCTTCGATCGGTAAAAACTGAGGGTCTTTCTGCAAATGTGCGGGACTCAGCCCGCTCCCCGCGCCGATTATCGCGGGAAGGAACAACATTTCGGGGGATTTTACCAATCCCACGCTCTAGATTAAGCTCTGATAATGGGTGAGGTACGTATGTGTCCGGTTTTCAGTATTCACTGGGCGCCCCGCTGTATACATCTGACAGATTCCGATTTCGGAGGAGCTCAAAGGAGATAGTTATTTGGAAAATGTTTAGGAAAAAAAGTCAGGAGAATGGACCAGTAAATCAGAAAGATAGATGACAGAAAACAAAGGGGTAAGGCAGAGTCAGAGAGAGTGACAGATTAGAGGAAGTTATAAACACAGAACTTCCAGAAGGTGGGGGAACTCGTGGAGGGGGCGGGGTTGTCCAGCTCCCCGAATGGAAGAATGAGGCATCCACCCACTGCCCAAAGCAAACAATCTCTAGACAGAGACAGATAGACCAGACCGACCCTACATGCACAGATTTTCTGAGTGGGGTGGTAATATTTGACAAAGGGCATCCAAGTTAACAACAGGGCAGACAAGATACCAATTACAGTTTACACGGTAGATCTTCGTCACCGCCTACCTAGCAGGTCGTCAATGGTGGGTACGTCCCCCAGGTCTTCCAACAGCTCATGGAGAGGATCATCATGGTCTGGGGCGATGGTCTCCGCATGTTGCAACAACAACTGTAACAACAGACAGTGATATATCAACATCAATATTGTAATAATATCGCTGTAACACACATCCCAACAGTTCATGGAGAGGATCATCATGGTCTGGGGTGATGGTCTCTCCATGTTGTAACAACAACTGTAACAGCAGACGCAGCGATATGTATACCACATACAAAAACAGGGGTCGCGCTAACGCATGTTTCTTGCGTATTTGACGCGTTTTAAAAATCGCTGACGCATTTTTACGGCGCTTACGCGTAATCCGTATGCAAAATGATGTCCGCTCAAAATCGCATCCGAGTCTAGATGGTGAATCAGACTTTAGAAGTCCTACGGTCCCTACACATTCTGCTACACCAAGCATTGGAACGGACTATAGAAAAGTGCCACTGCTTTCAGTATTGATGTGACGTAGGCGCAGTGCAGTGCGACGGGAAAATCATTGTAAGCGCATTGGGGTGATAACAGGGCTCGTGTCGACTTTGAGGATCGCCGTGATCGCCGAAAATGACTGGTTAGTGAATAAAAATGCATGTTTTTGTTGCTGGTCTTTTTTTTATTGTTTTTAGCTTAGATTTATCATTTTGTTCTTTGACGCGATTTTGTGCTTCCCTTACGCATTTTGTGTGTGCCGACGTCGCATTTTGTGCTTCCCTTACGCATTTTGTGTGTGCCGACGTCGCATTTTGTGCTTCCCTTACGCATTTTGTGCTTCCCTTACGCATTTTGTGCTTCCCTTACGCATTTTTTGTGTGCCGACGTCGCAATTAAACAAAACGCGTTTTCAAAAACACTAGCGCAACCCCTGCAAAAAGTTTACTGGGGTGAAGGAAAGAGAACTGTGACCCTTTAATATAACCAAGCATCGATAGTACAGCCAAACCTCTGTTATAAGACCCTCCGATAAAAGACCTCATTCCAGTGTAATTATTCATTAGTAAAGTACAGTCAAACCTCTATTATAAGACCCTCCGTTAAAAGACCTCATTCCAGTGTAATTATTCATTAGTAAAGTACAGTCAAACCTCTATTATCAGACCCCACTCCGTTAAAAGACCTCATTCCAGTGTTATTATTCATTAGTAAAGTACAGTCAAACCTGTTATCAGACCCTCCGTTAAAAGACCTCATTCCAGTGTTATTATTCATTAGTAAAGTACAGTCAAACCTCTGTTATCAGACCCTCCGTTAAAAGACCTCATGCCAGTGTAATTATTCATTAGTAAAGTACAGTCAAACCTCTATTATAAGACCCTCTGTTAAAAGACCTCATGCCAGTGTAATTATTCATTAGTAAAGTACAGTCAAACCTCTATAATCAGACCCCACTCCGTTAAAAGACCTCATTCCAGTGTAATTATTCATTAGAAAAGTACAGTCAAACCTCTATTATAAGACCCCACTCCGTTAAAAGACCTTATTCCAGTGTAATTATTCATTAGTAAAGTACAGTCAAACCTCTATTATGAGACCCTCTGTTAAAGACCTCATTCCAGTGTAATTATTTATTAGTAAAGTACAGTCAAACCTCTATTATAAGACCCTCTGTTAAAAGACCTCATTCCAGTGTAATTATTCATTAGTAAAGTACAGTCAAACCTCTATTATCAGACCCTCTGTTAAAAGACCTCATTCCAGTGTAATTATTCATTAGTAAAGTACAGTCAAACCTCTATTATAAGACCCCACTCCGTTAAAAGACCTCCTTCCAGTGTAATTATTCATTAGTAAAGTACAGTCAAACCTCTATTATAAGACCCCACTCCGTTAAAAGACCTCATTCCAGTGTAATTATTCATTAGTAAAGTACAGTCAAACCTCTATTATAAGACCCCACTCCGTTAAAAGACCTCATTCCAGTGTAATTATTCATTAGTAAAGTACAGTCAAACCTCTATTATCAGACCCTCCGTTAAAAGACCTCATTCCAGTGTAATTATTCATTAGTAAAGTACAGTCAAACCTCTATTATCAGACCCCACTCCGTTAAAAGACCTCATGCCAGTGTAATTATTCATTAGTAAAGTACAGTCAAACCTCTGTTATCAGACCCTCCGTTAAAAGACCTCATGCCAGTGTAATTATTCATTAGTAAAGTACAGTCAAACCTCTATAATCAGACCCCACTCCGTTAAAAGACCTCATGCCAGTGTAGTTATTCATTAGTAAAGTACAGTCAAACCTCTATTATCAGACCCCACTCCGTTAATAGACCTCATGCCAGTGTAATTATTCATTAGTAAAGTACAGTCAAACCTCTATTATAAGACCCTCCGTTAAAAGACCTCATTCCAGTGTAATTATTCATTAGTAAAGTACAGTCAAACCTCTATTATCAGACCCTCTGTTAAAAGACCTCATGCCAGTGTAATTATTCATTAGTAAAGTACAGTCAAACCTCTATTATAAGACCCCACTCCGTTAAAAGACCTCATGCCAGTGTAATTATTCATTAGTAAAGTACAGTCAAACCTCTATTATAAGACCCCACTCCGTTAAAAGACCTCATGCCAGTGTAATTATTCATTAGTAAAGTACAGTCAAACCTCTATTATAAGACCCCACTCCGTTAAAAGACCTCATGCCAGTGTAATTATTCATTAGTAAAGTACAGTCAAACCTCTATTATCAGACCCTCCGTTAAAAGACCTCATGCCAGTGTAATTATTCATTAGTAAAGTACAGTCAAACCTCTATTATAAGACCCTCCATTAAAAGACCTCATTCCAGTGTAATTATTCATTAGTAAAGTACAGTCAAACCTCTATTATAAGACCCTCTGTTAAAAGACCTCATGCCAGTGTAATTATTCATTAGTAAAGTACAGTCAAACCTCTATTATAAGACCCCACTCCGTTAAAAGACCTCATGCCAGTGTAATTATTCATTAGTAAAGTACAGTCAAACCTCTATTATAAGACCCCACTCCGTTAAAAGACCTCATGCCAGTGTAATTATTCATTAGTAAAGTACAGTCAAACCTCTATTATAAGACCCCACTCCGTTAAAAGACCTCATTCCAGTGTAATTATTCATTAGTAAAGTACAGTCAAACCTCTATTATAAGACCCCACTCCGTTAAAAGACCTCATTCCAGTGTAATTATTCATTAGTAAAGTACAGTCAAACCTCTATTATAAGACCCCACTCCGTTAAAAGACCTCATTCCAGTGTAATTATTTATTAGTAAAGTACAGTCAAACCTCTATAGTCAGACCCTCCGTTAAAAGACCTCATTCCAGTGTAATTATTTATTAGTAAAGTACAGTCAAACCTCTATTATCAGACCCTCCATTAAGAGACCTCTCATTTTTGGGCACGAATGTAATGTATCTTACTACAGTAGTTTATGTATAAAACCAAACCCCGTTATAAGACCCCTCCAATGTAAGACCGGTTTTTCCTGACTTTTTGGAAGTGTTAAAACAGAGGTTTGACTGTGCCAACCACAGCCAAACAAAACACAAAGAAAATATTTGTCAAGAACATTGGTGAAGTAAAGACACGGCTGGTAGGATGTTCAGTTTACTTTCAACATTATTTGATCCGACTTTTAAACAATAACAGAGAGCCCTGTGAATAAAATCTCTAAAAATATTGACCACACACACCACACAGACAGACACACACACACTGTCCCTCACACAAATTACAAAATACTCACAGAATGTGTGTCGACAATCTCTGCCACAGAGATGTAGATGACAGGCTTGGCGATCATGACGATGTCACTGTACCGATCAATGTTGAACCTCACCTCTGGTTCTTCAACGTCACAGGCCGCTAGACAGTACTTCCTGAAATAGAGATAGAGAGATAAATAGATAATGAGTTTTTATGAGTCCATAAACCCCAAGAAAACAATAAATGTTGAAATATCGGAAAGTTTTTAACGTGTGTTGTTTTGTGCTTTTAGCCTGAATGTTTTAGATAGATCGATGGTGATGACAGGTTTAGCGATCATGACAATGTCTGTATTGGTCAATGTTGAACAGAACTACTGGTTCTTCCACATCACAGACCGCTAGACAGTACTTCCTGCAATAGAAATAGATAGAAATAAGATGACAGGGTAAGCGATCATGATGCTGGTCAAGTTGAAACTCACTTCTGGTTCTGAGAGAGAGAGAGAGAGAGAGAGAGAGAGAGAGAGAGAGAGAGAGAATGATTAGAAGAATGAATGAATGGTTTACACAGATCTGGAAAAAAACATAACTAGAACTGAAATATGAAATATATGACTTGTTTTGTATTAAACCTAACCAGGAAAAAGCTAAAAAAAAAGTCCGCTAGTGTTGCTGTACTCACTTGAACTTCTCGTGCGACTGTCGGATGTAGTCGTTCATGCTGGCTAGGTAGGCACTTTCCCCGCCAAACTGAAACCACCACCAACACAACAACAATCACCAAAACAACAATAACAATCACCTAGTCTCTCCTGCCCTCTTTCTCCCTCACCCTTTATCAGAGGCAGCAAACTGCAGTATTTTAGTGATGGAGCTCAAATTCCAGAAATGGGCCACAACACAATCTCTTCGTCTCTCCCTTTCTTGCTCAGTCTATCTCTCTTCTTCTCCCTTTCTCTCTCCTCCTCCCTATCTCTCTCCTCCTCCCTATCTCTCTCTTCCTCCCTTTCTCTCTTCTCCTCCCTATCTCTCTCCTCCTCCCTTTCTCTCTCCTCCTCCCTTTCTCTCTCCTCCCTTTCTCTCTCCTCCTCCCTTCTCTCTCCTCCTCCCTATCTCTCTCCTCCTCCCTTTCTCTCTCCTCTCCCTATCTCTCTCCTCCTCCCTTTCTCTCCTCCTCCTCCCTTTCTCTCTCCTCCTCCCTTTCTCTTTCCTCGTCCCTTTCTCTCTCCTTCTCCCTATCTCTCTCCTCCTCCCTATCTCTCTCCTCCTCCCTTTCTCTCTCCTTCTCCCTATCTCTCTCCTCCTCCCTATCTCTCTCCTCCTCCCTATCTCTCTCCTCCTCCCTTTCTCTCTCCTCCTCCCTATCTCTCTCCTCCTCCCTATCTCTCTCCTCCTCCCTTTCTCTCTCCTTCTCCCTATCTCTCTCCTCCTCCCTATCTCTCTCCTCCTCCCTATCTCTCTCCTCCTCCCTTTCTCTCTCCTCCTCCCTATCTCTCTCCTCCTCCCTATCTCTCTCCTCCTCCCTTTCTCTCCTCCTCCCTATCTCTCTCCTCCTCCCTTTCTCTCTCCTCCTCCCTATCTCTCTCCTCCTCCCTTCTCTCTCCTCCTCCCTATCTCTCTCCTCCTCCCTTTCTCTCTCCTCCTCCCTTTCTCTCTCCTCCTCCCTTTCTCTCTCCTCTCTCCCTTTCTCTCTCCTCCTCCCTATCTCTCTCCTCCTCCCTATCTCTCTCCTCCTCCCTATCTCTCTCCTCCTCCCTATCTCTCTCCTCCTCCCTTTCTCTCTCCTCCTCCCTTTCTCTCTCCTCCTCCCTTCTCTCTCCTCCTCCCTATCTCTCCTCCTCCCTATCTCTCTCCTCCTCCCTTTCTCTCTCCTCCTCCCTATCTCTCTCCTCCTCCCTTTCTCTCTCCTCCTCCCTCTCTCTCCTCCTCCCTTTCTCTCTCCTCCTCCCTTTCTCTCTCCTCCTCCCTATCTCTCTCCTCCTCCCTATCTCTCTCCTCCTCCCTATCTCTCTCCTCCTCCCTATCTCTCTCCTCCTCCCTTCTCTCTCCTCCTCCCTTTCTCTCTCCTCCTCCCTTTCTCTCTCCTCCTCCCTTTCTCTCTCCTCCTCCCTTTCTCTCTCCTCCTCCCTTTCTCTCTCCTCCTCCCTTTCTCTCTCCTCCTCCCTATCTCTCTCCTCCTCCCTATCTCTCTCCTCCTCCCTTTCTCTCTCCTCCTCCCTATCTCTCTCCTCCTCCCTTTCTCCCTCCTTCTCTCTCCTCCTCCCTTTCTCTCTCCTCCTCCCTTTCTCTCTCCTCCTCCCTTTCTCTCTCCTCCTCCCTATCTCTCTCCTCCTCCCTATCTCTCTCCTCCTCCCTATCTCTCTCCTCCTCCCTTTCTCTCTCCTCCTCCCTATCTCTCTCCTCCTCCCTATCTCTCTCCTCCTCCCTTTCTCTCTCCTCCTCCCTTTCTCTCTCCTCCTCCCTTCTCTCTCCTCCTCCCTTTCTCTCTCCTCCTCCCTTTCTCTCTCCTCCTCCCTTTCTCTCTCCTCCTCCCTATCTCTCTCCTCCTCCCTTTCTCTCTCCTCCCTTTCTCTCTCCTCCTCCTTTTCTCTCTCCTCCTCCCTTTCTCTCCTCCTCCCTTTCTCTCACCCCTTTGTTGGAGGCAGCAAACTGCAGTATCTTGGCGATGGACCCCAGGTTCCTGCGCTGGTCTGGGGACAGGGCTTTCTCTGCTCCTATGTTGACGATGTCGAAGGCATCCGGCGCCACGATGGCTGAGTTGATGTATCGGTAATATAACAGGTTGCCGACAATCTGTAATCAAACACGGCGCCACGATGGCTGAGTTGATGTATCGGTAATATAACAGGTTGCCGACAATCTGTAATCAAACACGGCGCCACAATGGCTGAGGTGATGTATCGGTAATATAACAGGTTGCCGACAATCTGTAATCAAACACAATATGTAATTCATAATAACTCGGTATGATTTACACAAGAACTGACCAATTCCAGACTGGCTTTTATCATGCTTTCAACTTGTCTTCAGAATGAACAAAGTGTGTACAAGGCTTTATATGCACAAGTGCAGAGTGGACTAAACATGACGATAGCCTACACAGGGGACAACAGACAGATTGGCTCTAACTAGCGACTGGTATTCTATAACGTTCTTTCACTTGCATGTCAGTTTCTTCTTTTTTTTATAACCTACTTTTTCTTTCTTTTTTAAATACTGGGAAAAAAGTTTCATTGAATGGCCATAAAACTTGACAGACTAATATACAAAATGATTGTAGATTATTTTGAAGCTTGTTTCCAAATGAATTGCATTGTTGACAGAGATGGTGTTGCTGTTGCTGTTGATTGTGCAACATGTACAGAAAAATAATAACCAGCTTGAAGGAAGCAGCCATCTTTATTTGAAGGCACATGCACATGTCATGTACAGAACAAACATAACAACCAGCTTGAAGGAAGTAGCCATCTTTATTTGAAGGCACATGCTCCGAAGAAGCGGAAACACAATGACATAGGCTCTAAAAATAGATAATGATATGGCAGGATGGTAACCAACGCACATGGCATAGAACTATTAGAAGCATACTACCATGATGTCCTCCACCTACCTTCAACACCTCTTTCTCCGGGGCGTCTGGGAATTTCTTGACGAGGGCTTCCCTCATCACCTTGGCCATGTAACGCATCCCGTAGCTGCAGAAAACACAGCAGTGCGTTACCATCAGTCTGCTGCTGGACACATTTCTACAATGTGTAAGGCTGTTCATGCTTTCTTCTTCCTTCTAGTTTCTCTTATGACCTTGGCCATGTAACGCATCCCGTAGCTGTAGAAAACACAGCATGTTGTGTGCACAGTGCCACCCACAGGGTGTGTGCTATGTAAGTTTGTGTCATCCATTCCACCGGCACAACACGGCCTACTCATACCGAATAGTGGAATGGGCTCTAACATGTGCGCAAGATCTTGTCCCAATGGGACCTCGATTTTAAGTCTCATCCGAGGGATTATGAAATGGGAGTAAAG
>CM065685.1:63946525-64011525 GCA_017654935.2 Phymorhynchus buccinoides
CTCTTGTTACCTGCCAATGGCGTTTAAAACAATATATAACACAAATAAAACCTCCAAGTGGATTTGCAATACAAAAAGTTAAAAGTGTTTTCCTGTTATAAACAAATATATGCCCACACAGCTACCTAAAAGCTGAAATAAATTAACATTGTGTCTACCCATTGTCACTCTTTATTTCTCTGGGAATGCCCCTAGCTACATTTCTGGGAATGCCCCTAGCTACATTTCTGACATGCTTTTTGTCTAAACTCCATCAAGGCAATTACGGTCATCTTCAGATTCCAAAATTCTCTGTGTTCAAAGTACACGAACAAAAATGTTTGGAGAGCACTCTTTTTCCTTTTCGGCCCCATCAGTTTGGAATTCCTTGCCACGCAAAATTCGCCATCTTTACCATCTTTCAAAACAGTTCTCAAAACCTACTTATTCAAACTACATCACAACCTTTAGGCTATATTAGTTATTGATTTCCATCTCACTCACCCCCACCCCCTTTATGTTAGTTGACTGTGTTGACTGTCTATGTTAGCTTTGTAGAGAGAGAGAGAGAGAGGAGAGAGAGAGAGAGAGAGAGAGAGAGAGAGAGAGAGAGAGAGAGAGAGAGAGAGAGAGAGAGAGAGAGAGAGAGAGAGAGAGAGAGAGAGAGACAGACTGAATTAGTGAGAGAATGTTGATGCTTTATTCTGCAGTTGCATAATGTATTTGTTTTTTGGGAGCGGGGTGAATGGTGGTGATGGTAATGGTGTGTGTGTGTGTGGGGCGTGTATGTGTATGCCTATTTGCATGTGTGTGAGCGATTGTCTTTGTTGAACTTGTTTTTAATTTTTTGTTAAGCACACAGAGCTCCACATTTGGCAGAGGAGTGCGCTATATAAATGCTTCACTATTAGTATTATTAGTATTTTTACTACAACTGAGTTTTGCAAAAGAATGTAAAAGAGAAAATAAAATTCAAGGTAATTATCTGATTTTGTCCAAATCCAACAAGTTTTATATTCTTACCTTGAATTTTTTGTTCTGAGTAAGCAAACAAAAAATTGTTTGAAACACAACAGCAAAGTTTTCAAATATAACTTAAAAAAGCAAGAACAATTAAAAAAAGAATGACATTTACAAACAAGAACAAACCCTTCAAGGTTATTAAGAAATACCGTATTATGAAACATTCTAATTAAAAATCACAACTTACAATTATCATTTCCCCCCCTTCTTTTCAATCACTTAAACAAAATCACACAAAAAGTTAAGGCTGACAATCACTTCAGAAAATGAAAGAGCGCAACACAGGCAAGCTAACATTTTAAATAAACAAACGGATCATGAACAAAACCATCCTTACGAATTCACAAGAACAACAAAAATAACTTTTCAGCACCCTGATAACGTTTTTTATCTGCTTACACACACACACCTGAAGCCAACATCAGTAGAAAGGCAAAAAAGACAAAAAGCACACTCTCCATTCAAACCAACCAAAACACAATGCACTGCCTTCACAAAATGAACACTCTCCATTCAAACCAACCAAAACACAAAATACACACTCTCCATTCAAACCAACACACTGCCTTCACAAAATACACACTCTCCATTCAAACCAACCAAAACACAATGCACTGCCTTCACAAAATGAACACTCTCCATTCAAACCAACCAAAACACAAAATACACACTCTCCATTCAAACCAACCAAAACACAATGCACTGCCTTCACAAAATGAACACTCTCCATTCAAACCAACACACTGCCTTCACAAAATACACACTCTCCATTCAAACCAACACAAAACACAAAATACACACTCTCCATTCAAACCAACCAAAACACAATGCACTGCCTTCACAAATGCATGAACTCTCCATTCAAACCAACACACTGCCTTCACACAAAATACACACTCTCCATTCAAACCAACCAAAACACAAAATGAACACTCTCCATTCAAACCAACCAAAACACAAAATACACACTCTCCATTCAAACCAACCAAAACACAATGCACTGCCTTCACAAAATGAACACTCTCCATTCAAACCAACACACTGCCTTCACACAAAATACACACTCTCCATTCAAACCAACCAAAACACAAAATGAACACTCTCCATTCAAACCAACCAAAACACAAAATACACACTCTCCATTCAAACCAACCAAAACACAATGCACTGCCTTCACAAAATGAACACTCTCCATTCAAACCAACACACTGCCTTCACAAAATACACTCTCCATTCAAACCAACCAAAACACAATGCACTGCCTTCACAAAATGAACACTCTCCATTCAAACCAACCAAAACACAATGCACTGCCTTCACAAAATGAACACTCTCCATTCAAACCAACCAAAAAACAACACTGCCTTCACAAAATACACACTCTCCATTCAAACCAACCCAAAACACAATGCACTGCCTTCACAAAAGCACACTTTCAAGCAGTTAGAACCCAACCCAAGTCAAAACGTCTTTCTCAAAGTTAAAACATCTAATTCTTTGCACAAAAACTTAGACGTTGAAAACTGCATGCCCCAACCGCAAACATGACCAAACCGCAAACATGAAAGTGTCAGCGAATGATGCTTGCATAGCTGTTTCCCTTTCAACTCAGAATTGAAGGAAATCAACAAATGAGGCATGCACAGGTGCTTTGCTTTAAGATTCATAGATTTAAAGGCTTAGGAAATAGGGGCATACTTTTGTTGTTCCATCTTTTTCAAATCATGAAAGAAAATGGGTGAAATAGGTATGTCTGGTCTTCAGGTGCCTGGTCTCCCTGCTGCATTCAGCCAACATATTCCAACCTACTGGGCGCTCAAAAAAGATAACTGCTTGGAAGATTTTCCAGAAGAAAAGGCAGAAGAATAGGCAAACAAGGTAGAATAATACTAGATGACAGTAAACAAAGAAGGCAGAGTCCAAGATAGATTAGAAGAAGTTGCTACCACACAACTTGAAGAGTAGAGGACGGGGGAACTATTAGTACTACAATGCCCCCATCCCTCCCCATATTTTTACAGAAGACACAAATAAACGGAAACATATTACATTCTGCTCAAAATGGGATTCAAAGGCCTGGACGAGGCCTGCATTGTTCCTGTTCTTTCCAGTCAATATCTAAAGACCTGAGGCACAAAATGAGGCATGCATACACATTTTTTGAACTCAAAGCATGTAAAGGAGTGATCAAAACAAGCAGGCACATGCATTGTTCTTAGACAAAGATTTCTGTTTGCACAAATGTTGAGAAGATTCTTCTTCTTCTTCGTTCCCAGGCCATAATGGGTAAGGTACAGCCGACACATTCTGATTTTAGAGGAGCTCAAAGGAGATAAATAATCTGGAAGATTCTTTTTTTTAAAAGGCAGGAGAATGGGCCATAACTCAGAAAGACAGTAGATGACAGAAAGGTGGGGGAGCTATTTTTACGAAAGCCCTCCAGTATCCCCACGGGGAGAGACTCGTGGAGGGAGCGGGGTCGTCCAGCTCCCCAAATAGAGGCATGAGGCATCCACCCACTGCCCCAGTCGAGAAAATGAACTTCACATTCTTCCATAGCAAAATCAAGGCCTGGACAAAAGGGGCATGCAGTACATTCTGTTTGAACTGAAACGATTCAAGGCTGGAGTAAACAAGCAGGCACATGCGTGGTTACTTCTCTGCCAGGCCGGGGGTGTCAAGGCAAATGGTGGTTAGTTCTATGGGGGCCCAGTCTACTATAGCATCAGGTGAAGGTATGGTGGAGCTGAACAGCACAGACAATAGCAACACAGGTGGGGGGTGTCAAGGCAAATGGTGGTTAGTTCTATGGGGGCCCAGTCTACTATAGCATCAGGCGAAGGTATGGTGGAGCTGAACAGCACAGACAATAGCAACACAGGTGGAGGGTGTCAAGGCAAATGGTGGTTAGTTCTATGGGGGCCCAGTCTACTATAGCATCAGGCGAAGGTATGGTGGAGCTGAACAGCACAGACAACAGCAACACAGGTGGGGGGTGTCAAGGCAAATGGTGGTTAGTTCTATGGGTGCCCAGTCTACTATAGCATCAGGCGAAGGTATGGTGGAGCTGAACAGCACAGACAATAGCAACACAGGTGGGGGGTGTCAAGGCAAATGGTGGTTAGTTCTATGGGGGCCCAGTCTACTATAGCATCAGGCGAAGGTATGGTGGAGCTGAACAGCACAGACAATAGCAACACAGGTGGGGGGTGTCAAGGCAAATGGTGGTTAGTTCTATGGGGGCCCAGTCTACTATAGCATCAGGTGTGAGCTGAACAGCACAGACAATAGCAACACAGACAATTCTAATAAAATACAAACAACACACACACACACACAGACAATGACAACACAGACTGTTCTAATCAAACACACAACACACATGCAGACAATGACAACACAGACTGTTCTAATCAAACACACACAACACACGCAGACAATGACAACACAGACTGTTCTAATCAAACACACACAACACATGCAGACAATGACAACACAAACTACAAACTGTTCTATTGTAGCATCAATCATGTCAAAGTCAAAACTATGACTTTATTATCTCAAGAAGAGAAACAGCATGCTAATTAAGGGAGACAAAGCCACAACAACAACAACAACAAAGGGAAACAGGTTGGTCCTCACACTGTGATTGCAAACATGCTAATTAAGGGAGACAAAGCCACAACAACAACAAAGGGAAACAGGTTGGTCCTCACACTGTGATTGCAAACATGCTAATTAAGGGAGACAAAGCCACAACAACAACAACAAAGGGAAACAGGTTGGTCCTAACACTGTGATTGCAAACATGCTCAAACGAATTATTGACAGTGCTTTTTTCTATTAACACTGTCAGGTAATATGACTATAACAATGTTCTGCTATTGTCTGCAGTGGCACACAAGATATTGTAGAGACAGACACAGAATGAAATACGTAGGCCCCTTGCACAGAATGGCAGAGGACAAATCACACCATTCTCTATAGATCCTTGATAGATAAGCCATTTGTTTCTTATGCCTCCTAGCAATGAAGAAGGCTAATACTCAAAGCTGCCATGACAAAGAACAAAAGACAGTTAAGAACAAAACGTTTTAAATCACAACCTAAGAAAAGAACACTCTTATGTAATGCAGACAAACACAACATCAATAAAACAAATCCTTAATCTTCATATAGACTAGATTCCACTGTATTCAAATTAGCAAGGCAACCGGAGTCAGGAATGCAAAATCACAATGCATAATTGAGAGAAAAAACAAAACATCACCCTCTGCAATTTACACAAATATATGATAATGTTTTTTAATATGAATAAGCTCTTTTTATGAAATTCATATCCCATTTGATTTGACAAATTTCTGGAAACATTTTAAATCTTATCATCCCCTTCACATTACATTTCAGTATTATTAGTTTTTTCTTGAAAAACAAAACATAACAAGCGCCTTAAAACAAAATGTCAACATCAGTATTTCCCATTAAGCCTCAGCCTATCTTTTGTGACAACATTCAAAGCACATTGGGGTTTTAAAGCTTATCAACGAGCCTTCTTGAACTCATACCACATTTTAATATCTGCATTCTTGAATAAATATCAACCCAGCCTCTTCAATCCACACATCACATATATCCAAATTCCTGAATAATGATGTCCTTGAATGCTTCCACATTTCTGAGTACATCCACAACTATCTACAGGGAAACCCATTTAGTACGAGTACGGTTTAAACGAGAGCCCGTGTTTAACGAGTGGTTTCAAAATTCCCGACCACAAGCCTTCTTTTTCCTTGTTAAATAATTCTGCATACAATGAGCTCGCTACAACGAGCAACTTGCATATAACGTACAATTTATTGACTCCCAAAGTCAAGCTTTTATGCAAAAACTACGCGGTTAGAACGAGAACGCACTTACAACCACACCGCCATCCCAAAGTCAAGCTTTCTTGCACAACTACCTGGCTAGAACGAGAACACACTGACAACAACATCGCCATCTTGACTGACCCCTCGATATGTAAGCGGCATTCTGATTGGCCGATATAACAACTTGGGTGTCTGCAGCGCAAGCAGACGACACAGGACTCGCTCTTTGCACACTGATCTTGTGACTTCCTGGAAATTTTAACTTTCTCTTAAAGCGCGTGTGTGGATTTTATGTTTTTGATGTTATCGTGTGTTAATAAACTGTTTTAAAGTGTATGTAATCGGCATTAAAAACCCTATGGATACAGGATACTGGGCTTACAACCATGCTTTGTTGGGTAAGTGTGTTGTTTCCGTTTTTCTGTCTTTTTCACACTTTACCAACACGCACATCACAGTAGATGTGAGGACCGATTGATAGGTTCGTCAGGGTTGCCAAAATCGATAAAATGGTTTGAACGAGCAATGCTTACAACGAGTAAATTGGCCCTCTCCCCTGGAATTTGCACTAAACGGGATTCACTGTACCAACATTTATGAGGCTATCCATTTGTTTTTTTAGGCAATCCACTTACATATTTCAAGATTTGGAATAAATCTACATTAAAATTTCCAAAAATGTTTTTGGTATTTAGGTATTTGGTACTTTACAGTCACAGAGGCGTTTCTGTGAAATTCGGGTTGCTCCCACATGGAGAGTACGTCGCAGCCTGAGGCGCGCCACCCAATTTTTTTTGTGTGTGCATGCAATTTTTGTGCTTAAATATGTCCACATTTCTGAGTACCCCCACGTGCATACATCCACATTTCCAAGCAAATCCACGTTAAGTATATTCCAAATGTGGGAATACACATGACTGAAGTGAATAGTGCCCCCAATGCGCATTGTGCACGGATACTTACATCCGACTGGTAAGCAGGCAAAGAGAGCAACACATAGAGATTAGTACAACATGTGCACAGTCATTATCAACTAAAGGACATCATTTAGGGGGAATATAGGCCTACAAGCAGAATTGTGAAAATAGTCATGTAGAAGCTCTGGCTTTGCATCAAAGAAAGCGACTAAAGATTATTAATATGATAAAAAAGGGCAGTAGTGCAGAGTCAAAGAGTAATACAAAGTCAATATATTATGTAATAGAGCAGATCAGAGTAATACAGTCAATATATTATGTAATAGAGCAGATCAAAGAGTAATACAGTCAATATATTATGTAATAGAGCAGATCAGAGTAATACAAAGTCAATATATTATGTAATAGAGCAGATGCTTAAAACAGATGAAAAAGCCAGGACAAGGATTAGTATTATAAAAGCTTTAGTTTGTGTAATAAAAAAAGAAATGTTATGATAAACAGAAAAGCAGGATATTCAATAGCATAGTGTACTAAACATGCAGTGCAACATGTTTACATGAAAAATGTGTGTGTGTGTGTGTGTGTGTGTGTGTGTGTGTGTGTGTGTGTGTGTGTGTGTGTGTGTCACAGCTCACATTCTCAGCATCAGAAAGTTAGACCCAGATTTCACTGCCTAGGCCCTAAGCTTTCCCATTTTCCAGCAGCAGTGAGCCTGCCAAAAATAGACCTCTCCCTTTTTTTTTCTCCTGCTGCCTTCAAGGCCTTTCTGACCTTTTAGTTACCTCTCCCTTACTGGCTGGATAGAGATAAGTCTCTCTCTCTCTCTCTGGTGGCATAGGTAGCGAGTTTAAAATTAGAACAGCAGTGGTGCTGGCTCAGATGAGAAGCAGGCAGGAAAAAGGAAGGGTAAGTGGCTAGAGTGGGCCAAACTTTATGAAGCCAGAATGCCGCAGAAAAGCATGCTGTGGTGTGTGTGTGTGCGTGTGCGCAAGTGTATGTGACTGTGTGTGCAAGAGACTATAGAAAAGAGAGACACACAGACCGAGGGCCACAGAATGACCCCCCCACACAGAGATTAAACAACAGTAAATCACTTTCACATAATTCCCCTTCCTTTTTTCCTTAACATCCCCCCTCCCTCTCCCACTCATGCTCCAACCCTTCCTTCTTTCTCCCCCCCCCCCCCCTCTCTTACTTGATCTCCTCCTGCAGGGCCGTTCTAAACAGTTTGAGCAGGAGGTATTCCTCCCTCTGGTTGGCGCCGTAGTTGAAGAGGGAGAAGATGACAGCCTCCATGAATTTGGTCGTCTTGCTCTGCGGCATCTCAAAGATCAGCTTCGCCAGGTAGTTGGGGTGCGTCTGAACAATAATAATTTATAAAATGTATGATAACAATAGGCATTGCGGATTGGTCAGGTTTTGTACCGGTGGCAAAGGACCATCCATTTATTTCTGTAAAAAGATGTTTGTATCCCACAATGCACTTGTAAAACCACTCACCTACACAGACAGACGCATGGTTGAAATCAAACCGAGAAGTGAAGCTGAACCTATATGTGTTGCGTGTCCTCTATTGAAAGAGTCCTACACAATGAGTATTGAAAGAGTCCTACACAATGAGTATTGAAAGAGTCCTACACAATGAGTATTGAAAGAGTCCTACACAATGAGTATTGAAAGAGTCCTACACAATGAGTATTGAAAGAGTCCTACACAATGAGTATTTATATGGCGCTTTGTCTTGAATGAGCCTAAAGCGCTTTACAAAAAGATGTTTACTCAGCAACATCAACAGCAACCACTAACACACACACATTGTGAAAGATATACACACAAGCAACAAACTCACCCACACACACACATACAGACCAAGCAAATAAACATGCAATCTTTATCCCTCCCTCTTCCTATGTCTGTCTGTCTTTCTCTGTCATCTCTTTCACGCTTTTTCTCTGTCTCTACCTCACCCTGTCAGTCTCCTTCACACACACACACACACACCTGTAGCAGGTAGAACAGATGCTGGTAAACTTCTCTCTGTCTCTACCTCACCCTGTCAGTCTCCTTCACACACACCTGTAGCAGGTAGAACAGGTGTTGGTAAACTTCTCTGTCTCTACCTCACCCTGTCAGTCTCCTTCACACACACACACCTGTAGCAGGTAGAACAGGTGTTGGTAAACTTCTCTCTGTCTCTACCTCACCCTGTCAGTATCCTTCACACACACACACCTGTAGCAGGTAGAACAGATGCTGGTAAACTTCTCTCTGTCTCTACCTCACCCTGTCAGTCTCCTTCACACACACCTGTAGCAGGTAGAACAGGTGTTGGTAAACTTCTCTGTCTCTACCTCACCTTGTCAGTCTCCTTCACACACACACACCTGTAGCAGGTAGAACAGATGCTGGTAAACTTCTCTCTGTCTCTACCTCACCCTGTCAGTCTCCTTCACACACACCTGTAGCAGGTAGAACAGGTGCTGGTAAACTTCTCTCTGTCTCTACCTCACCCTGTCAGTCTCCTTCACACACACACACACCTGTAGCAGGTAGAACAGGTGCTGGTAAACTTCTCTCTGTCTCTACCTCACCCTGTCAGTATCCTTCACACACACACACACACCTGTAGCAGGTAGAACAGATGTTGGTAAACTTATCTCTGTCTCTACCTCACCCTGTCAGTATCCTTCACACACACACACACACACACCTGTAGCAGGTAGAACAGGTGTTGGTAAACTTCTCTCTGTCTCTACCTCACCCTGTCAGTCTCCTTCACACACACACACACACACACACCTGTAGCAGGTAGAACAGATGTTGGTAAACTTCTCTGTCTCTACCTCACCCTGTCAGTCTCCTTCACACACACACACCTGTAGCAGGTAGAACAGATGTTGGTAAACTTCTCTCTGTCTCTACCTCACCCTGTCAGTATCCTTCACACACACACACCTGTAGCACTAGCAGGTAGAACAGATGTTGGTAAACTTCTCTCTGTCTCTACCTCACCCTGTCAGTATCCTTCACACACACACACCTGTAGCAGGTAGAACAGGTGCTGGTAAACTTCCAGACGCTCGTGGCTCTCCCGACTCAGTGCTTTGAGCCCTCGCACAGAGCTCGTCTCGCTGTCGGATCGTTTGGTCAGTTTGCGGTTGTGAGTCACTACATCCTGTGGAGAAGAAATGGGAGTATTCTGTAATGATTTTTCAAAATTAGAAGGTAGAGATTTATCAAATAGGAACCCCTTCACTGCCAGAGGAAAATGAAGAAATAATTGATTTTCTTACTAGAAAATTTAAAAGAGACCTGTTAGATTCGATCTTAGAAAATGGTCTAGAGATATATTTTTTCTGACTTGCTTAAACCAAAAAGCATCATTTCAGAGCTATGACATTGAAAGTTACAACATCCACAATGACATCACACATCCTGTAGTAGACACTGAATTGGACAGGGAAGGGGTTAACATTATCATTAACCCTTTCACTGCCGGCCATCTTTGAGCCAAACATTTCCATTAAACTTACTTGGCTGCAGAAAAGATTTCATCCGCAATATTTTGGGATTTCTTTGTGACACAATTAGAATAGGGTTAACACTCAGGACGAATGAGCCGGCTCCGGCTCATACAACCGCTTAGGACGAATGGCCCGGATCTGGCTCATAAGTTTTCAAGAGGTTTTGATTTCTGGTGTGTAACCAGCTTTCCGGTGCGAAGTCATAACCTATTTTCAGGTTGCTTTGACCTTGCCTCTCTTGAAATCAACCAATCATTGCAGACTTTACATTCAGGTTTGGTTGTAGAGGGGGGTCAAAGATCGGAATGTGAAATTTTCCTTCTTTCTATGACTCGAGGGGTGCCTGCCAGAACGGTCTATCTCAAAAGGAATAAAGAACACAGATAGACAGTTCTGGCATTCACCCCTCAATGTGTTAGCTGTTTTCGTCAATAGGAGACAAACGACGAAGGTATGGAATCTGATATTTTACGATCGTTTAGTGCATGCTTATCTGAAAATATCAGTCCATAACTATTCATAACTTTT
Source organism: Phymorhynchus buccinoides (assembly GCA_017654935.2). Taxonomy (NCBI): domain Eukaryota; kingdom Metazoa; phylum Mollusca; class Gastropoda; order Neogastropoda; family Raphitomidae; genus Phymorhynchus; species Phymorhynchus buccinoides. Next base: position 63,957,368 of record CM065685.1, read on the forward strand.
TTTTGGTGATGGGTTTTCGAACCTAGTCGAATGGCCCGTCCTAAACGGTTGTAAGGGGAAACAACTGGCCAGTGCCGAGTGAGTTAATCCTTACTGCTCAAATGTAGGCACAATATCATTGAATAACAGACCCTGCTTTCAAGGGTTTTAATGACATGGGTGTTAAATCATTGTGGTGCAAAAATGCGACATTGGCGGTGAAAGGGTTAAATGCTTAACTTCTATAATGTCATTGAGCTTTTCTCTGTGTCTGAACATTTGTTGTGGGTCATAACATCCTAGGGAATTGGAAATGTTCGCAAACAACAATTAAGGGGAGTAATCTCATGGTGAATGCGAGTGATCCTGCTTCACAGAATCGGTCAAACACAAACAGGAAGTTACACTCGCCTCGTGCTGCGTTTGTTATGGTTTGACCGATTTGTTCAAGGTAGACTGCTCTAACTACACGTAGTACTTTCCCTTTGCTTTTTTTTCTTCTCAAAATTGTCTATTGTGCGGGCTGAGTTTAGTTAGGTTGCTCTTTGGAATATTTAAATTAACCCTTTGTGTGCCATAGCTATTGGATCTGCCAGCTGCACTCCAAGCTGAGAGAAACTACTAGTTGCTTTTTTAAAAATGCTTGTAAATGTTTTAAATTGCATCAAGAGTTCAGTCATTTTGATGCAAACAGCCTAAAAAATAAGTTTCCTTTCATCGTTAACAGCTTTCTGATTGATAAGGAAAGTAAGTGGAGGTCAGTGCCCAGGAGACTGGGGGTACTTTGAGCAAAACTAGTCTCCACTCTAAACAAATGTTGGCCCATTTTTCTGGAGTAGCAATAAGCTCCTCTGCTGTTTGATGGACATAACTTTGAGCAAAACTATTCTCCACTCTAAACAAATGTTGGCCCATTTTTCTGGAGTAGCAATAAGCTCCTCTGCTGTTTGATGGACATAACTTTGAGCAAAACTATTCTCCACTCTAAACAAATGTTGGCCCATTTTTCTGGAGTAGCAATAAGCTCCTCTGCTGTTTGATGGACATAACTTTGAGCATAACTATTCTCCACTCTAAACACATGTTGGCCCATTTTTCTGGAGTAGCAATAAGCTCCTCTGCTGTGTGATGGACACAACACAGACCAGTGCATACCTGCAGTGTGATTCTGTTCTTGATGAGCAGTCCAATCTTGATGTCCATCTGGTCCAGGTCATGTTCTAACTGCTGGTTGATGGACACAACACAGACCAGTGCATACCTGCAGTGTGATTCTGTTCTTGATGAGCAGTCCAATCTTGATGTCCATCTGGTCCAGGTCATGTTCTAACTGCTGGTTGATGGACACAACACAGACCAGTGCATACCTGCAGTGTGATTCTGTTCTTGATGAGCAGTCCAATCTTGATGTCCATCTGGTCCAGGTCATGTTCTAACTGCTGGTTGATGGACACAACACAGACCAGTGCATACCTGCAGTGTGATTCTGTTCTTGATGAGCAGTCCAATCTTGATGTCCATCTGGTCCAGGTCATGTTCTAACTGCTGGTTGATGGACACAACACAGACCAGTGCATACCTGCAGTGTGATTCTGTTCTTGATGAGCAGTCCAATCTTGATGTCCATCTGGTCCAGGTCCTGTTCTAACTGCTGGTTGGACCGAATCTCCGCAACCACTTGTTGACGTAGCTTTTGTAATTCTGTGGAAATTACAAAACATTAGTCCCATCATCATCATCAGTTTCATCATTAACTGTCAGCATAAATTTGGAGCTTTGCAAACATACAGCATCATTGTCATTATCATCACTACCATTGTCATCATAGTTATGATTAGTTGATGAGAAAAGATCTTTGCCACAATTTGTTGTCATAAATTTCAGAGTTTTATGAATATTAACCATTTGTGATGCAGCACGGGAAAACGAGGCTAATGTCGTAAATGATCACTTTTGACTTATTCATATTTTCAGAAAGGCCAGAGACAACAGATTAACAGGCAAAAAACAGAATTCATCTATCTCTAATAGTTTATTTTTAAGAATTTTTCAATCAATCAAATCTCTCTCTCTTGTGGCTGCCCGACTTTAGCCTCCTTTTCCTGTGCTGCATCACATTTCGCTGCCAGCCATTTATCAGCCAAAAAATACCATTGACAGGGTTCGTACTGATTTTTCCCTTCCAAATTTACAAACTTTTTAAAGACTTCTTAAAGACCTTTCCCCCCAAAATAAGGACTGTATATGACGGTAGCACACACACACACACATACAATGGGTGGCACTGCGCTTGCGTCGACGATCTTTCCAGATGGGAGCAACCCGAATTTCACAGAGATAAGTCTCTGTGACTTGTACATACCAAAATATCAAACACCAAATACACAGTGACCTACCAGATTTTTCAGGATTTGTACTGGGACATTTTGTTCTGAATAGAACTGATCGTCAAATTATGTACTGGGAAGGATAAGCCTGTTGATAAAAAATACTTTTTAAAAACTCTGGACAAAATGGCTGTTTTTACAGACTTTTTAAGGGCTTAAAAAATGGGGTGGCGTTTTTTACAATGTTTTTACTGACCTTTAAAGACCGTACGAACCCTGATTGAACTTAATTGGGTAGAGAAAATAAAATATTTGCAATATTGCGAATCCTTACCTCCCAAAATTCAGAAAATAGGGTCTTTGGATACCAGGCCCTGATTTGATGCCTTTTAGTGACATGGGTGTTAAACCATTGTGGTGCTAAAATGCAACATTGGATACCAGGCCCTGATTTGATGCCTTTTAGTGACATGGGTGTTAAACCATTGTGGTGCTAAAATGCAACATTGGATAACAGGCCCTGATTTGATGCCTTTTAGTGACATGGGTGTTAAACCATTGTGGTGCTAAAATGCAACATTGGATAACAGGCCCTGATTTGATGCCTTTTAGTGACATGGGTGTTAAACCATTGTGGTGCTAAAATGCAACATTGGATAACAGGCCCTGATTTGATGCCTTTTAGTGACATGGGTGTTAAACCATTGTGGTGCTAAAATGCAACATTGGATAACAGGCCCTGATTTGATGCCTTTCAGCGACATGGGTGTTAAACCATTGTGGTGCTAAAATGCAACATTGGATACCAGGCCCTGATTTGATGCCTTTTAGTGACATGGGTGTTAAACCATTGTGGTGCTAAAATGCAACATTGGATAACAGGCCCTGATTTGATGCCTTTCAGTGACATGGGTGCTAAACCATTGTGGTGCTAAAATGCAACATTGGATAACAGGCCCTGATTTGATGCCTTTTAGTGACATGGGTGTTAAACCATTGTGGTGCTAAAATGCAACATTGGATAACAGGCCCTGATTTGATGCCTTTCAGTGACATGGGTGCTAAACCATTGTGGTGCTAAAATGCAACATTGGATACCAGGCCCTGATGCCTTTTGATGCCTTTCAGTGACATTGGGTGCTAAACCATTGTGGTGCTAAAATGTGACATTGGTGGTGAAAGGGTTAAGTTACTCAAGCATGCAAAATTAAAAAAGGAAAAACGTGGTCACTGACCCAGTTCTTCAGCATAGTCGTTGTCACTGGCGTCCAGAAGATGCACAAACTTCCTCACCACCGCCAGAGAGGGGTTGTCGTCAAACACTGCAAATGAGAGAAAAATATCAAAATTTACAACACACAAAATATCCTCCAAAAGAAAAGGCAGTTCAGTGAATTATATTTTCACAAAGACTTCTATTAAGTGCAATATAAAATGCATGAACTATTTGAAAACTGTCTCCATCCATATCTACAGTATTCCAAAGAAAGCAGAGACAATGGACCATACAGCTCATTGAATAACCTAGCTCAATAAATCATCTTGGGACACTAAATGTTATTACACTACAGTATTCCAAAGAAAGCAGAGACAATGGACCATACAGCTCATTGAATAACCTAGCTCAATAAATCATCTTAGGACACTAAATGTTATTACACTACAGTATTCCAAAGAAAGCAGAGACAATGGACCATACAGCTCATTGAATAACCTAGCTCAATAAATCATCTTAGGACACTAAATGTTATTACACTACAGTATTCCAAAGAAAGCAGAGACAATGGACCATACAGCTCATTGAATAACCTAGCTCAATAAATCATCTTAGGACACTAAATGTTATTACACTACAGTATTCCAAAGAAAGCAGAGACAATGGACCATACAGCTCATTGAATAACCTAGCTCAATAAATCATCTTAGGACACTAAATGTTATTACACTACAGTATTCCAAAGAAAGCAGAGACAATGGACCATACAGCTCATTGAATAACCTAGCTCAATAAATCATCTTAGGACACTAAATGTTATTACACTACAGTATTCCAAAGAAAGCAGAGACAATGGACCATACAGCTCATTGAATAACCTAGCTCAATAAATCATCTTAGGACACTAAATGTTATTACAGCCTAAACCTCGTACACACTTCATGCAGAAATCCCATACACAATCCGTAAATAAGTGGGAGAAAGAAGTGTAAACATTTACGGATTAGGGGAAATTCGGACACATGCGCAAATCTTTTTCCCTTTGTTTTACTTATTTGGGGATTGCGCACAGGTTTCCGCACGGAATCTACGCATATATATGTACACGGCCTAAAATTCTTCAAATCAGCTTTTGAAGTTATACATGATTTTGTGATGTTGAAATAGATGAAGGGAAAGGCAGAACTCACTGAGGGCCTTGTAGTCCTGTCGTGCCAGGTTGGAGCGGAAAAACGCCTGGATCTTGACGATCTTGTCCTCCTGATACAATGTGAAACAGAACGTTAACTGGAATATACAGCATCATAATGCAAGAGGATTGTGGTGATCTCGTCCTCCTGATACAATGTGAAACAGAACGGTTAACTGGAATATACAGCATCATAATGCAAGAGGATTGTGGTGATCTCGTCCTCCTGATATAATGTGAAACACAGAACGGCTAACTGGAAAATACAGCATCATAATGCAAGGATTGTGGTGATCTCGTCCTCCTGATACAATGTGAAACACAGAACGGTTAACTGGAATATACAGCATCATAATGCAAGGATTGTGGTGATCTCGTCATACAATGTGAAACAGAACGGTTAACTGGAATATACAGCATCATAATGCAAGAGGATTGTGGTGATCTCGTCATACAATGTGAAACACAGAACGGCTAACTGGAATATACAGCATCATAATGCAAGAGGATTGTGGTGATCTCGTCATACAATGTGAAACAGAACGGTTAACTGGAATATACAGCATCATAATGCAAGAGGATTGTGGTGATCTCGTCATACAATGTGAAACACAGAACGGTTAACTGGAATATACAGCATCATAATGCAAGAGGATTGTGGTGATCTCGTCCTCCTGATACAATGTGAAACAGAACGGTTAACTGGAATATACAGCATCATAATGCAAGAGGATTGTGGTGATCTCGTCCTCCTGATACAATGTGAAACACAGAACGGCTAACTGGAATATACAGCATCATAATGCAAGAGGATTGTGGTGATCTCGTCCTCCTGATACAATGTGAAACACAGAACAGTTAACTGGAATATACAGCATCATAATGCAAGAGGATTGTGGTGATCTCGTCCTCCTGATACAATGTGAAACACAGAACAGTTAACTGGAATATACAGCATCATAATGCAAGAGGATTGTGGTGATCTCGTCATACAATGTGAAACACAGAACGGTTAACTGGAATATACAGCATCATAATGCAAGAGGATTGTGGTGATCTCATCCTCCTGATACAATGTGAAACAGAACGGTTAACTGGAATATACAGCATCATAATGCAAGAGGATTGTGGTGATCTCGTCATACAATGTGAAACACAGAACGGTTAACTGGAATATACAGCATCATAATGCAAGGATTGTGGTGATCTCGTCATACAATGTGAAACACAGAACGGTTAACTGGAATATACAGCATCATAATGCAAGAGGATTGTGGTGATCTCGTCCTCCTGATACAATGTGAAACAGAACGGTTAACTGGAATATACAGCATCATAATGCAAGAGGATTGTGGTGATCTCGTCATACAATGTGAAACACAGAACAGCTAACTGGAATATACAGCATCATAATGCAAGAGGATTGTGGTGATCTCATCATACAATGTGAAACACAGAACAGCTAACTGGAATATACAGCATCATAATGCAAGAGGATTGTGGTGATCTCGTCCTGATACAATGTGAAACACAGAACGGTTAACTGGAATATACAGCATCATAATGCAAGAGGATTGTGGTGATCTCGTCCTCCTGATACAATGTGAAACACAGAACGGCTAACTGGAATATACAGCATCATAATGCAAGAGGATTGTGGTGATCTCGTCCTGATACAATCTGAAACACAGAACGGCTAACTGGAATATACAGCATCATAATGCAAGAGGATTGTGGTGATCTCGTCCTCCTGATACAATCTGAAACACAGAACAGTTAACTGGAAAATACAGCATCATAATGCAAGAGGATTGTGGTGATCTCATCATACAATGTGAAACACAGAACGGTTAACTGGAATATACAGCATCATAATGCAAGAGGATTGTGGTGATCTCGTCCTCCTGATACAATCTGAAACACAGAACAGTTAACTGGAATATACAGCATCATAATGCAAGAGGATTGTGGTGATCTCGTCCTCCTGATACAATCTGAAACACAGAACAGTTAACTGGAATATACAGCATCATAATGCAAGAGGATTGTGGTGATCTCGTCCTGATACAATCTGAAACACAGAACAGTTAACTGGAAAATACAGCATCATAATGCAAGAGGATTGTGGTGATCTCGTCCTCCTGATACAATGTGAAACACAGAACAGTTAACTGGAAAATACAGCATCATAATGCAAGGACTGTGATGATCTCATCCTCACAAAAAGGTAACAATAACCCACATTACCCTTGATGAGCCGTTTCTTTTCTTGTTAAACATATCTGACTCCCCCCCCCCCCACTGATTATCATTAGGATTATTTCTATTCTTATCAGTCCTATTTCTATCATTAACATCATTACACGCATAATGTAACCATCACTCACATTATCCTTGAAGAACTGCTTTCTTTCTTGGTATCTCTTCCTGTCCCTCCACATTCTGAAATAGGACTGCAGCTGAAAAACAAACAACAAAACAACACTATGAACATCAGGCAGAACATGAACAATTTACTGCTTCTGATCAGTCTACCACAATAACATCGACAGGCTGCTGTTGTCGTCGTACCCTGGCTAAAAGACTCCAGGGATCATCCCAACAGCCGAAGCACTTGAACACTATGGTACAAATGCACCAGCTAGGGATGAGAACATTATATGTGTGCCCATTTTTGATTACCCCGCCACGTGGACAGCCACAGTCAGTCTTCGGAGGATTTTGGAGACTGATGCTATGCTAGGAGTTTGTCACGGCTAAAGACAATCCCCGCATAACTATGCAGAGCATAACAACATTTTGATGTGGCCTTGGTGTTCTAGCCCTATAGATGTTAATTGGTCTGACACAGCCTGAGCCTCAAGCCAAGGTGCATCTGCAGGCTGGAAAACAAGGGGCTCACAACACTTTGGAAACAGGTGGGTTCCGGGGGTACAAAGTTTCCATGAATACACTGCTCAACAAAAGTTTAGAACCTCTTCTCAACGAGCAGTATTCTTTGTTGAGCAATTGCCGTGCTTTTTAATTGAAAGTTCTTGCATTCAAGACTAAATAAAATAATAATTGATAGCATTTCTATAGCGCCTTTCTATAATTATTTTACACTCAAGGTGCTTCCATTCACTGATAGTGATACACCCGCAGTCACACAAAACATTATCACCCAATCATTCACCCAGGTACAAGATCAAGAAGGAAAAATGCACAAACCGAATGAGCTTTGAAAGTAGTGAGTCTTGAGTTTAGCTTTGAAACTAGAGATAGTTGGTTCATGGTGGAGATCGACTGGGAGGGAATTCCAAACAGCAGGGGCACTGAAACTGAAGTCACCAAATGATCTTAGATTTGTTTTTGGAACTTTCAGAAGTTTTGTGTTTGAGGACCTGAGAGAGCGGAAAGGAGTGTAGGCTAGACGTCATCAGCTATGCTGTTGCATCATTTTGAATGTGATGACATGGAGTTGGTATGACAGGAGAAGCCTTGTTCCCCCGGCACAGAGTGTACATGGCATTACCTTGACAGCGGCATCAGTGTTGTCGTTGAGGTAGTGCAGTCTGTCCTTGTAGGCACGTCTCTGCTTGCTGCCTCTGCACCACGCCTGAAACACACAGCAACACAGGCACATGCAAATACACACAGCACATGCACACACAGAAATCAAATCCACATAAACCTACGTTTTCATTATGTCATAATAATAATAATAATAGACATTTATAGAGCGCACATTCTAGACGAACTACTCTTGGAACATAACAAAACTAAAATCAAATCCACATAAACCTACAATGTTTTCATTATGTCATCATATTAATAATAATAATAGACATTTATAGAGCGCACATTCTAGACGAACTATTCATGACGCTTAACAAAACTAAAATCAATCCACATGCAAGATTACATCATACATATCGAACATACTCACACACTCGCATTCCTACCGTCACCCTCACGCAAACACATACCCATAGATATACAAACATGCACACTAACATATACACAACTGCAACGTTCCCCCAAAAAAAAACACCCAACACACACACACATGTACACACATACATTTGTGCACATGAACAACCCAACACACACACACATACATTTGTGCACATGAACAAACACACACAAACTCAGTTACTACATGCCCCGTTCCCCTCCTCCCATCTAATCCTCACACACTTCATTCATGCAGACCCATCACAAGCATTAGCGTTGAGAGAAGAAGTGCATTTTGAGATAAGCCTTAAAGACTGACAGAGTTGGAATATCATAACAAACTAAAGTCCTGGACAGAGCCAGCATGACCAGCATCAAATCAAAAATCCTCCAAGGCCAACTTTGATGGACTGGCCATCAATGTCCATGGGCATGGAGGAGTCCATGTATACCTGGGGTTGTCAAGCTCTCCCCACAGGTTCTTCACAAGGCATGGAGGAGTCCATGTATACCTGGGGTTGTCAAGCTCTCCACACAGGTTCTTCACACATGGCATGGAGGAGTCCATGTATACCTGGGGTTGTCAAACTCTCCACACAGGTTCTTCACATGGCATGGAGGAGTCCATGTATACCTGGGGTTGTCAAACTCTCCACACAGGTTCTTCACAAGGCATGGGAGTCCAGGTTCTTCACATGGCATGGAGGAGTCCATGTATACCTGGGGTTGTCAAGCTCTCCCCACAGGTTCTTCACATGGCATGGAGGAGTCCATGTATACCTGGGGTTGTCAAACTCTCCACACAGGTTCTTCACAAGGCATGGAGGAGTCCATGTATACCTGGGGTTGTCAAACTCTCCACACAGGTTCTTCACATGGCATGGAGGAGTCCATGTATACCTTGGGTTGTCAAACTCTCCACACAGGTTCTTCACATATGGCATGGAGGAGTCCATGTATACCTAGGGTTGTCAAACTCTCCACACAGGTTCTTCACACATGGCATGGAGGAGTCCATGTATACCTAGGGTTGTCAAACTCTCCACACAGGTTCTTCACACATGGCATGGAGGAGTCCATGTATACCTGGGGTTGTCAAACTCTCCCCACAGGTTCTTCACACATGGCATGGAGGAGTCCATGTATACCTGGGGTTGTCAAACTCTCCACACAGGTTCTTCACATGGCATGGAGGAGTCCATGTATACCTGGGGTTGTCAAACTCTCCCCACAGGTTCTTCACACAGGTTCTTGGCATGGAGGAGTCCATGTATACCTGGGGTTGTCAACACAGGTTCTTCACATGGCATGGAGGAGTCCATGTATAGGTTTCTTCCACACAGGTTCTTGGCATGGAGGAGTCCATGTATACCTAGGGTTGTCAAACTCTCCACACAGGTTCTTCACACATGGCATGGAGGAGTCCATGTATACCTAGGGTTGTCAAACTCTCCACACAGGTTCTTACCAGGGTTGTCACATGGCATGGAGGAGTCCATGTATACCTAGGGTTGTCAAACTCTCCACACAGGTTCTTCACACATGGCATGGAGGAGTCCATGTATACCTGGGTTGTCAAACTCTCCACACAGGTTCTTCACACATGGCATGGAGGAGTCCATGTATACCTGGGTTGTCAAACTCTCCCCACAGGTTCTTCACACATGGCATGGAGGAGTCCATGCATACACTGCGTTGTCAAACTCTCCACACAGGTTCTTCACACATGGCATGGAGGAGTCCATGTATACCTAGGGTTGTCAAACTCTCCACACAGGTTCTTCACACATGGCATGGAGGAGTCCATGTATACCTGGGTTGTCAAGCTCTCCCCACAGGTTCTTCACACATGGCATGGAGGAGTCCATGCATACCTAGGGTTGTCAAACTCTCCATGGAGGAGTCCACAGGTTCTTCACACATGGCATGGAGGAGTCCATGCATACACTGGGTTGTCAAGCTCTCCCCACAGGTTCTTCACACATGGCATGGAGGAGTCCATGCATACCTGGGTTGTCAAACTCTCCCCACAGGTTCTTCACACATGGCATGGAGGAGTCCATGTATATACACTGCGTTGTCAAGCTCTGCCACACAGGTTCTTCACACATGGCATGGAGGAGTCCATGTATACACTGGGTTGTCAAACTCTCCACACAGGTTCTTCACACATGGCATGGAGGAGTCCATGCATACACTGCGTTGTCAAGCTCTGCCCACAGGTTCTTCACACATGGCATGGAGGAGTCCATGCATACATGGAGGAGTCCATGTATACTGGGTTGTCAAACTCTCCACACAGGTTCTTCACACATGGCATGGAGGAGTCCATGTATACCTGGGTTGTCAAACTCTCCACACAGGTTCTTCACACATGGCATGGAGGAGTCCATGCATACCTAGGGTTGTCAAACTCTCCACACAGGTTCTTCACACATGGCATGGAGGAGTCCATGTATACACTGCGTTGTCAAGCTCTGCCCACAGGTTCTTCACACATGGCATGGAGGAGTCCATGCATACCTGGGTTGTCAAACTCTCCACACAGGTTCTTCACACATGGCATGGAGGAGTCCATGCATACACTGCGTTGTCAAGCTCTGCCAAGCTCTGCCCACAGGTTCTTCACACATGGCATGGAGGAGTCCATGCATACACTGCGTTGTCAAACTCTCCACACAGGTTCTTCACACATGGCATGGAGGAGTCCATGCATACACTGCGTTGTCAAGCTCTGCCCACAGGTTCTTCACACATGGCATGGAGGAGTCCATGCATACACTGCGTTGTCAACACTCTCCCCACAGGTTCTTCACACATGGCATGGAGGAGTCCATGCATACACTGCGTTGTCAAACTCTCCACACAGGTTCTTCACACATGGCATGGAGGAGTCCATGCATACACTGCGTTGTCAAGCTCTGCCCACAGGTTCTTCACACATGGCATGGAGGAGTCCATGTATACACTGCGTTGTCAAGCTCTGCCCACAGGTTCTTCACACATGGCATGGAGGAGTCCATGCATACACTGCGTTGTCAAGCTCTGCCCACAGGTTCTTCAAGCTCTCCCCACACACATGGCATGGAGGAGTCCATGTCAATACACATGGCTGCGTTGTCAAGCTCTGCCCACAGGTTCTTCACACATGGCATGGAGGAGTCCATGCATACACTGCGTTGTCAAGCTCTGCCCACAGGTTCTTCACACATGGCATGGAGGAGTCCATGCATACACTGCGTTGTCAAGCTCTGCCCACAGGTTCTTCACACATGTATCCACTTAGATGATAAATGTCCACGCAATTCAAAGCCTTCATCTGAATGTAGTGATAGCAGGCAGTTGATTGTGGAGGAATAGCATTACATTGCAATAAATGTTTGTGGTCAGGTGTCACTGTCAATGTTCACTTTAACCCCTAAGGCTGCATCACAGTCCTACCTGAATGGTGGTAATGGCAGGCAGCTGGTCGTTGAGGAACGTCATTCTGTCCCTAAAGGCCTTCCTGGCCAGGTAGCCTCTGATGTGGGCCTGCACCAACACTATAACCCTAAGGCTGCATCACAGAGTCCTACCTGAATGGTGGTAATGGCAGGCAGCTGGTCGTTAAGGAACGTCATTCTGTCCCTGAAGGCCTTCCTGGCCAGGTAGCCTCTGATGTGGGCCTGCACCAACACTATGAAATCCTCGTTGGCCTTGAACAGCATTTCTCTGTTGTGTTCGTCCGTCACCTCCGCTACAACGCCCTGGGGAAAAACACAACAAAATTACAAGCATAAATCACATAGCGTAAGTAAAAGCAGGAGCAACAATTGAACGAACATCAATTTTCTGATTACTTCTCCTGCGTTCATACTACCATAGAATGATAGACCACAATAGCATTTTGTGTTTGCAACACCCAAAACTAAACGAAACTCTGTTAGTTCCATTCTATTTTCAACTGAAAGTCTCTGACAGTTTAATGACCTATGACCTGTGCAATCATCTTTGTTTTGTCACCAAATTTCAAACACAGGCATGAAAGTGGATGAAGATAAAAAAAGAGGAGATTTTTTCAGCCGAGAAATCCTTCTACCCGGATTTTCACCTAACGTCAGAAGTTTTAAATCTATTCCAAAAATTTGGTCGGCACAAATATCCTTCTACACACATTTTCAGCTAACATCGCTACTTTTGTTGAGCGGGAGCTACTCATTTCGCCTTCCTTCGCACAAATGAAGCGAGTGAGCTAAAGCGACTTCCAGTTAACCAGTTTGAGAATCGCCAAATAGACTTGTAGATATAAGAATACGGCAAGATCGGTCCTGTACGCAGAATTTTTTTTTCCGCAGAAGTTTTGAAAACTTTTCGCGGATTTTCCACAAACGCGGAATTCTTTCATGCCTGCTGAAACAGTTTCTGTAGACTGTTCTTTCTTCAGACTGACATGACATTTTGTCATCCTGTTTAGTCTGACAGCATGGATGCTGGATGATGTCTTGTTGATCATGCTTTACAGAGCATGCAAGAAGCTATGCTAAAATTGTAAACATTTGTGCATAATGATGATGATGATGATGATGATGATGGTGATGATGATGATGATGATCCTACCTGTATCTCCTCCTTGGTAAGGAGGGAGAAGTCCTTCACGATGTCCTCTCGTCGTGCCCAGGTGTACTCCTGTGTGATGATGATGATGATGATGATGATGAAGATGATGATGATGATGATGATGATGATGATGATCCTACCTGTATCTCCTCCTTGGTAAGGAGGGAGAAATCCTTCACGATGTCCTCTCGTCGTGCCCAGGCGTACTCCTGTGTGTGCGCGTTGTAGAAAAACTTGGACCCATCACGCACACGATTCATCATCCAACCTGATCCACAGTCACCTGAAACGAACAAATAAACTAATATGTAAATCAAAGCGCACACGTTGTAGTAAAAATTGGATCCATCACGGATTACGTCACCTAGTTAAAAAAAAAAAAATTGTACATGTAAAAAAATAAAAAATAAACAGTAAAGCCTAAAAGTTGCAAGAAAAACCAAGGAAAACCAACAACAACAACAACAACCTTGGTGGTTCTTTCACTTGTTAGTGAATTGCTACCTACTTTCTAAGCGTAAGTCGACCCACATTTCACGTTCTGTAGCCCAGCTCTTCAGAATAGCAGATATTTAGTCTGCTATCTATAAGGATAGCCATTCATCACACACACACACAGACTCATTACATGACCCGACTCCATCTCTTCTTCCTGCAGTGCCCTCAGTTTCTCGGTGTAGGTGGGCCCACATTCTGACTTCACATTGTGTGGCCCATCTTTCCAGAATAATATCTGCCTCCTTTGCTATTTGGGAGACACAACTGACTTGTTCACACATATAAAACCTGTACCTGACTCCATCTTCTCCTGCTGCAGTGCCCTCAGTTTCTCGGTGTAGGTGGGTCCACATTCCGACTTGACGTTCTGCAGTCCTGCATCTCCGCTGATCGCCGACACCAAGGCTTCTGCATCGCTGTTAGCTATCGCCTCATTGGCTGCCTGCACACCGCGCGACACTGAAACAACCAATTAGAACGTTTGTACCAAAGCGTTTACCTTTAGTTCTTGAGAAAAGATAATGATAAAGTTTGTAACATAGTACATAATACAGCGCTTAGCTCCATGCCTCTGCATCAGTCTGCTAGGATTTCACTGACAGTGCATTCACCACTACACAGTGTGCACACAAACAACAACAACAAAAGAAACAAAGATAAAGCTTCAGTCATGGGTCTTTTTTTTCAACACAACTAAGAAAGCATTGGAGCCAAACAACAGTGATGATATTTATCGTCTATACTGCGAATGGAAAGTTTCTATCCCGCCATCAAGAAACATACCGATTGCCAGGCTAGGAAATATCAACTAGTTGCCATAACAAAAGAGAGATTTCATGCAGAATGTACGAATGCCTTAGGCAAAGACAAAGGAAAGAAAGGGGAGGGGAAGGAGAGAAAGCACAGGCAAGAGTGGAAAAGAGGAGAGACAGACAGGGGGTGGGGTGGAGTGAGGTACAAGTGGATCAACAGGGGAGAGAACGATCAGAGAACAGCAAAGAACGAGGCAGACACTCACTTTTCAGCCCCTCCTGTTGGAGTGGTCCACTGTGGATCAACAGGGGAGAAAGATCAGAGAACAGCAAAGAACGAGGCAGAGACTCACTTTTCAGCCCCTCCTGTTGGAGTGGTCCACTGTGGATCAACAGGGGAGAGATAGATGAGAGGACAGCAAAGAACGAGGCAGACACTCACTTTTCAGCCCCTCCTGTTGGAGTGGTCCACTGTGGATCAACAGGGGAGAGATAGATCAGAGGACAGCAAAGAACGAGGCAGACACTCACTTTTCAGCCCCTCCTGTTGGAGTGGTCCACTGTGGATCAACAGGGGAGAGAGAGATCAGAGGACAGCAAAGAACGAGGCAGACACTCACTTTTCAGCCCCTCCTGTTGGAGTGGTCCACTGTGGATCAACAGGGGAGAGAAAGATCAGAGGACAGCAAAGAACGAGGCAGACACTCACTTTTCAGCCCCTCCTGTTGGAGTGGTCCACTGTGGATCAACAGGGGAGAAAGATCAGAGGACAGCAAAGAACGAGGCAGACACTCACTTTTCAGCCCCTCCTGTTGGAGTGGTCCACTGTGGATCAACAGGGGAGAGATAGATCAGAGGACAGCAAAGAACGAGGCAGACACTCACTTTTCAGCCCCTCCTCAGCGTTGCTGTTGGCGTGGTCCACTGTGGATCAACAGGGGAGAGATAGATCAGAGGACAGCAAAGAACGAGGCAGACACTCACTTTTCAGCCCCTCCTCAGCGTTGCTGTTGGCGTGGTCCACTGTGGATTAACAGGGGAGAGAGAGATCAGAGGCAGACACTCACTTTTCAGCCCCTCCTGTTGGAGTGGTCCACTGTGGATCAACAGGGGAGAGATAGATGAGAGGACAGCAAAGAAAGAGGCAGACACTCACTTTTCAGCCCCTCCTGTTGGAGTGGTCCACTGTGGATCAACAGGGGAGAAAGATCAGAGGACAGCAAAGAACGAGGCAGACACTCACTTTTCAGCCCCTCCTGTTGGAGTGGTCCACTGTGGATCAACAGGGGAGAGATAGATCAGAGGACAGCAAAGAACGAGGCAGACACTCACTTTTCAGCCCCTCCTCAGCGTTGCTGTTGGCGTGGTCCACTGTGGATTAACAGGGGAGAGAGAGATCAGAGGCAGACAGACTCACTTTTCAGCCCCTCCTCAGCGTTGCTGTTGGCGTGGTCCACTGTGGACTGTATCTCCTCCAACCACAGCACAGCTGCTTCATCCTCAGTGACCTGTTGACACAGAATGTAGAGAGTGCTGTCATGCCGTTTCAACTGTACAATGTTGGCAGTATAATACTATGTAATAATTTAATTGTAGAGAGAAAGGCAGCAGTATTGTTAAGGTGTCCATCTGCCGATTAAATGTGCAAATGTCTCGGGTTTGAATCCCGGCCTTACCCTTTCTTTCTAATTCCACGGGAAAATTGAACTGAATGCCAAGTCCTTCAGATGGGGACCTAAAGCAAGTCTGACCTGTGCGCTGTACGCACGTAAAAAAACACCCCACAAAAGTGAAAAGCCGATAAGAGCATGGAGAGTCCTGCTGCCTGGTTTCTAGAGTCCATCATCGACACTTGTGAGGCATGATTCTCACGAAATATTACTGTCTAAATGAATGTGATGAAATCCTTATAATTTTGTTCACTACATTTGTCATTCCCCATACACGGATCTGATGAAATATCTGCAGAGCTGATTCTAGGATTTTGAAAAAGGGGGGGCATTCGCCCTATGCTTGAAAAAAGGGGGGCAGGTCCCCCCCTAAGAATGAAAAAAGGGGGGATTGGTGGCAGGTCCACTGGATACAAGGGAAAACGGCCATGACATACAAATTTATTTTTAAATTGTTAATTGAAAGCATTCAGGGCACTTCTTCAGCCAGTAATCTTGGAACCGGTGTTCCCTTGCACTGGCGCTGTTATCGGGCTGCTTCTCCGAGTTTTTGGATGTAGTCGCCATTTCTTCAAGCTCTTCTCCACACTCTGACTCATCATGTGGCACAGACTGCTTTTTTTTCACTTTGCCTCCGCGAAAGTCAAAATCAAGGAGCGTGGCTACGCGCTTCATTTTGGAAGAAATCCAATATGGCGGCTTAAACTCTCGCAAGTTTTCGTCGGTATTCAAGATGAATGAGATGAACGCGATTGATTGGTTGATCAGTTTGTGTAGCCTAGACAACAGGTTTTGCAGACGACGAACGCCATGCCCGCAGCGATCGGTGAAAATAGCGGGCAGTTCTGCAAATGTGCGGCATTAAGACTCGATTATCGCGGGAAGGAACAGATTTTCGGAGGATTGTACCAATCCCGCGCTCTAGAATCAGCTCTGTATCTGTATAGGTCCTGCAATTAAGGTTTACATGAATGCAGTGAACAAAAGTACCATATTTGACGGACTATAAGGCGATACTTTTTCCCAGACCAAAACCCCTGAGCCTTATAATGTGACTCAAGAATTAGTAAGAAAATATAAGAACATCTAAATTTGGTGTACAATTTGGGGAATGCGCCTTATAATCAGGTGCGCCTTGTAGTCCGGAAAATACGGTAGTAGGATTTCATCTGATTTATTTAGACAGCAGTGTTTCATGAGAATCATGCCTCGCAGACATCGTCACATATGGAATGTCGTACGACTGAAATTGGACGGATGTGGATGTGTAGGTGGTTCTCTTAAGCCAGCAGCCCTTGGTGGACCTCTAGAGGGTCTGTGCTGTCTGGTGTCACTGTACGTGCCTGCAGGGTGCATAGTACAGTCTATGTATTATTGTAATGATATTACTATTGTCATCTTACAATATGCTGTCTGGTGTCACTGTACGTGCCTACAGGGTGCATAGTACAGTTTATGTATTACTGTAATGATATTGTCATCTTACAATATGCTGTCTGGTGTCATTGTACGTGCCTGCAGGGCTTATAGTACAATGTATTATTGTAATGATATTGTCATCTTACAATATGCTGTCTGGTGTCATTGTACGTGCCTGCAGGGCTTATAGTACAGTCTATGTATTATTGTAATGATATTGTCATCTTAAGTACAATATGCTGTCTGGTGTCATTGTACGTGCCTGCAGGGTGCATAGTACAGTTTATGTATTACTGTAATGATATTGTCATCTTACAATATGCTGTCTGGTGTCACTGTACGTGCCTGCAGGGTGCATAGTACAGTCTATGTATTATTGTAATGATATTGTCATCTTAAGTACAATATGCTGTCTGGTGTCATTGTACGTGCCTGCAGGGTGCATAGTACAGTTTATGTATTACTGTAATGATATTGTCATCTTACAATATGCTGTCTGGTGTCACTGTACGTGCCTGCAGGGTGCATAGTACAGTCTATGTATTATTGTAATGATATTGTCATCTTAAGTACAATATGCTGTCTGGTGTCATTGTACGTGCCTGCAGGGTGCATAGTACAGTTTATGTATTACTGTAATGATATTGTCATCTTACAATATGCTGTCTGGTGTCATTGTACGTGCCTGCAGGGCTTATAGTACAGTCTATGTATTACTGTAATGATATTGTCATCTTACAATGTGCTGTCTGTTGTCACTGTACGTGCCTGCAGGGTTCATAGTACAGTTCATGTATTATTGTAATGATATTGTCATCTTACAATATGCTGTCTGGTGTCACTGTACGTGCCTGCAGGGCTTATAGTACAGTTCATGTATTATTGTAATGCTCTTATTATTGTCATCTCACCTCCGCCTTGTTGTCTTTTGCCTTGGCCAGCAGCACCTGATAGTGCATAGCCTGTTGGGGGTCTACGCTGACGGCATTTCTAGAGTTTACACTAATGTTTATACTATTATCTTATTATTCCCTCACCTCTGCCTTGTTGTCTTTTGCCTTGGCCAGCAGCACCTGATAGTGCATGGCCTGTTGAGGGTCTACGTTGCTCAGCTTGGCTGTCGGCATTTGTAAAGCGCCTAGAGTCTCCTGTTCGTCTCCTTTGCTAATCGCTTCGTTAATCGTCTTGATCGCTTCGATGCCTGCACAGATTTATGGGAAAAAGGCATTTGTGAGTAAGGTGATCACATATGTGTGTGCCTATACACAAAGCATAGTTTGTACAAATGAGGAATGTAATCACACACAGCTTCTATGACTGTAGACCAAAAGGCGTCATTTGTGAGTAAGGTGATCACATATGTGTGTGCCTATACACAAAGCATAGTTTGTACAAATGAGGAATGTAATCACAGACAGCTTCTATGACTGTAGACCAAAAGGCGTCATTTGTGAGTAAGGTGATCACATATGTGTGTGCCTATACACAAAGCATAGTTTGTACAAATGAGGAATGTAATCACACACAGCTTCTATGACTGTAGACCAAAAGGCGTCATTTGTGAGTAAGGTGATCACATATGTGTGTGCCTATACACAAAGCATAGTTTGTACAAATGAGGAATGTAATCACACACAGCTTCTATGACTGTAGACCAAAAGGCGTCATTTGTGAGTAAGGTGATCACACATGTGTGCTTACACACAAAGCATAGTTTATACAAATGAGGAATGTAATGACACACTTCTATGACTGTACACAAAAAGGCGTCATTAGTGAGTATGGGATCACATATGTGTGCCTATACACAGACAAGCATAGCTTGTACAAATTTGAAGGGGAGAAAAAAACAACCGCCCAAGTTTTGCTGGTGGGTATACTTCGGATTTTATTGATCCTTTTATGAACACACACAACTATGGACTAAAAGTAATGTGAAAGCTGTGCCTACCCAAGTCAAAGCTAAAGCAGTTTGTACAAATGTGAGTGTGTTTCTGTGTGGGGAGGGAAGGATGTGTTTATGTATATGTGCGTGTGCATGTTTGTATATCTATGACTATGTGTTTCTGTGTGGGGAGGGAAGGATGTGTTTGTGTATATGTGCGTGTGCATGTTTGTATATCTATGAGTATTTGTTTGCGTGGGGGTGACGGTGGGAATGAGAGCGCGTCTGAGCATGTTCGATATGCATGATGTAATCCTGTAGATTAGTGACAAATAGAAGAATGGGCTTGGAAAGATCTGGACCAGCTGAGATGAGCTAACATTATGTGTGAACCAAACTGGAGAGGCCGGTGTGACTCACGTTCCTGCTCTTCCTGCACTCTCTGATGCACCACCCCGATGCAGTCCACGATGTCTGCGTGGGTCAGTAGGGGGTTGACATTCTGCAAGAAAAATAAATATAACGTCTTTATTTTGACTCCCTTCTCCCTCTTTCTACTATATTCTACTATGTGTGCATGGATTAATAGGAGTTGACGCCATATATTTGTACCATATTTTTCGGACTATAAGGCGATACTTTTCCCCCCAGACGGAGACCCCTGCGCCTTATAATATCACTAAGCCCTGCTGTTTGGAATTCCCTCCCAGTCGACCTCCGCCATGAACCAACTATCTCTAGTTTCAAAGCTAAACTCAAGACTCACTACTTTCAAAGCTCACTCGGTTTGTACATTTTTCCTTCTTGATCTTGTACCTGGATGAATGATTGGGTGATAATGTTTTGTGTGACTGCGGGTGTATCAGTGAATGGAAGCACCTTGAGTGTGAAATAATTATCGAAAGGCGCCATAGAAATGCTACCAATTATTATTATTAATAAGATAGTAAGAAAATAGACAAACTAAATCTGAAATCTGTGTCCAATGTAGGGGTTGCGCCTTACAGTCCCAAAATAGGGCATAGAGTTATCTATAATCTGTGTCCAATGTAGGGGGTGCGCCTTACAGTCCCAAAATAGGGCATAGAGTTATCTATAATCTGTGTCCAATGTAGGGGTTGCGCCTTACAGTCCCAAAATAGGGCATAGAGTTATCTATAATCTGTGTCCAATGTAGGGGGTGCGCCTTACAGTCCCCAGAATAGGGCATAGAGATATCTATAATCTGTGTCCAATGTAGGGGTTGCGCCTTACAGTCCCCAAATAGGGCATAGAGTTATCTATAATCTGTGTCCAATGTAGGGGGTGCGCCTTACAGTCCCAAAATAGGGCATAGAGTTATCTATAATCTGTGTCCAATGTAGGGGTTGCGCCTTACAGTCCCCAAAATAGGGCATAGAGTTATCTATAATCTGTGTCCAATGTAGGGGTTGCGCCTTACAGTCCCAAAATAGGGCATAGAGTTATCTATAATCTGTGTCCAATGTAGGGGTTGCGCCTTACAGTCCCAAAATAGGGCATAGAGATATCTATAATCTGTGTCCAATGTAGGGGTTGCGCCTTACAGTCCCAAAATAGGGCATAGAGTTATCTATAATCTGTGTCCAATGTAGGGGTTGCGCCTTACAGTCCCCAGAATAGGGCATAGAGTTATCTATAATCTGTGTCCAATGTAGGGGTTGCGCCTTACAGTCCCAAAATAGGGCATAGAGTTATCTATAATCTGTGTCCAATGTAGGGGTTGCGCCTTACAGTCCCCAAAATAGGGCATAGAGTTATCTATAATCTGTGTCCAATGTAGGGGTTGCGCCTTACAGTCCCAAAATAGGGCATAGAGTTATCTATAATCTGTGTCCAATGTAGGGGTTGCGCCTTACAGTCCCAAAATAGGGCATAGAGTTATCTATAATCTGTGTCCAATGTAGGGGTTGCGCCTTACAGTCCCAAAATAGGGCATAGAGTTATCTATAATCTGTGTCCAATGTAGGGGTTGCGCCTTACAGTCCCAAAATAGGGCATAGAGTTATCTATAATCTGTGTCCAATGTAGGGGTTGCGCCTTACAGTCCCAAAATAGGGCATAGAGTTATCTATAATCTGTGTCCAATGTAGGGGTTGCGCCTTACAGTCCCAAAATAGGGCATAGAGTTATCTATAATCTGTGTCCAATGTAGGGGTTGCGCCTTACAGTCCCAAAATAGGGCATAGAGTTATCTATAATCTGTGTCCAATGTAGGGGTTGCGCCTTACAGTCCCAAAATAGGGCATAGAGTTATCTATAATCTGTGTCCAATGTAGGGGTTGCGCCTTACAGTCCCAAAATAGGGCATAGAGTTATCTATAATCTGTGTCCAATGTAGGGGTTGCGCCTTACAGTCCCAAAATAGGGCATAGAGTTATCTATAATCTGTGTCCAATGTAGGGGTTGCGCCTTACAGTCCCCAGAATAGGGCATAGAGATATCTATAATCTGTGTCCAATGTAGGGGTTGCGCCTTACAGTCCCAAAATAGGGCATAGAGATATCTATAATCTGTGTCCAATGTAGGGGTTGCGCCTTACAGTCCCAAAATAGGGCATAGAGATATCTATAATCTGTGTCCAATGTAGGGGTTGCGCCTTACAGTCCCCAAAATAGGGCATAGAGTTATCTATAATCTGTGTCCAATGTAGGGGTTGCGCCTTACAGTCCCAAAATAGGGCATAGAGATATCTATAATCTGTGTCCAATGTAGGGGTTGCGCCTTACAGTCCCAAAATAGGGCATAGAGTTATCTATAATCTGTGTCCAATGTAGGGGTTGCGCCTTACAGTCCCAAAATAGGGCATAGAGTTATCTATAATCTGTGTCCAATGTAGGGGTTGCGCCTTACAGTCCCCAGAATAGGGCATAGAGTTATCTATAATCTGTGTCCAATGTAGGGGTTGCGCCTTACAGTCCCAAAATAGGGCATAGAGATATCTATAATCTGTGTCCAATGTAGGGGTTGCGCCTTACAGTCCCAAAATAGGGCATAGAGTTATCTATAATCTGTGTCCAATGTAGGGGTTGCGCCTTACAGTCCCAAAATAGGGCATAGAGATATCTATAATCTGTGTCCAATGTAGGGGTTGCGCCTTACAGTCCCAAAATAGGGCATAGAGATATCTATAATCTGTGTCCAATGTAGGGGTTGCGCCTTACAGTCCCAAAATAGGGCATAGAGATATCTATAATCTGTGTCCAATGTAGGGGTTGCGCCTTACAGTCCCAAAATAGGGCATAGAGATATCTATAATCTGTGTCCAATGTAGGGGTTGCGCCTTACAGTCCCAAAATAGGGCATAGAGTTATCTATAATCTGTGTCCAATGTAGGGGGTGCGCCTTACAGTCCCAAAATAGGGCATAGAGTTATCTATAATCTGTGTCCAATGTAGGGGTTGCGCCTTACAGTCCCAAAATAGGGCATAGAGTTATCTATAATCTGTGTCCAATGTAGGGGTTGCGCCTTACAGTCCCAAAATAGGGCATAGAGTTATCTATAATCTGTGTCCAATGTAGGGGTTGCGCCTTACAGTCCCCAAAATAGGGCATAGAGTTATCTATAATCTGTGTCCAATGTAGGGGTTGCGCCTTACAGTCCCAAAATAGGGCATAGAGTTATCTATAATCTGTGTCCAATGTAGGGGTTGCGCCTTACAGTCCCAAAATAGGGCATAGAGTTATCTATAATCTGTGTCCAATGTAGGGGTTGCGCCTTACAGTCCCAAAATAGGGCATAGAGTTATCTATAATCTGTGTCCAATGTAGGGGTTGCGCCTTACAGTCCCAAAATAGGGCATAGAGATATCTATAATCTGTGTCCAATGTAGGGGTTGCGCCTTACAGTCCCAAAATAGGGCATAGAGTTATCTATAATCTGTGTCCAATGTAGGGGTTGCGCCTTACAGTCCCAAAATAGGGCATAGAGATATCTATAATCTGTGTCCAATGTAGGGGTTGCGCCTTACAGTCCCAAAATAGGGCATAGAGATATCTATAATCTGTGTCCAATGTAGGGGTTGCGCCTTACAGTCCCCAAAATAGGGCATAGAGTTATCTATAATCTGTGTCCAATGTAGGGGTTGCGCCTTACAGTCCCCAGAATAGGGCATAGAGTTATCTATAATCTGTGTCCAATGTAGGGGTTGCGCCTTACAGTCCCAAAATAGGGCATAGAGATATCTATAATCTGTGTCCAATGTAGGGGTTGCGCCTTACAGTCCCAAAATAGGGCATAGAGTTATCTATAATCTCTCTCTCTCTGTGATGTAAAGCAGATTACTATGAACAAGTTAACAAGCAGTTGATAGCCTGCAACGTAAATATCATATATGAGTGCTCCTGGGAAATTAAAAAAATTCTGCCCTGGCGGAGTGCAGGAGCAGCAGCGCACACACATTTACTGCTCTTTTTTCACCGCTGTAGACTAGTACAAGTGCTACATTCCTTTGAATATAGCAAATGCTTATATCGGCCCTTTTTATTGTACAAGTGCATGTGTGCTAGTAAGAAAATCATTGCTTATTAAATTCTCATAATCCGGCGATGCCAGCTCTAGGCAATTTACAAATCGTGCAATTCAGGACATCCTGCAAGGAGCACTCATGGATCATTCACCTCAGACTGAGCCTTGTTGGCCTTGAACTCAGCCAGTGTCTGTTGATAGAGGTCAGCGATGTGTTCGTCCACCTCAGGCAGGTGGGACTGTGGCTCACACAGACAGTTACAGATATATAACAACCTCAATATTGACCAGACTAATACATAATTCTCATTCACCTCAGACTGAGCCTTGTTGGCCTTGAACTCAGCCAGTGTCTGTTGATAGAGGTCAGCGATGTGTTCGTCCACCTCAGGCAGGTGGGACTGTGGCTCACACAGACAGTTACAGATATATAACAACCTCAATATTGACCAGACTAATACATAATTCTCATTCACCTCAGACTGAGCCTTGTTGGCCTTGAACTCAGCCAGTGTCTGTTGATAGAGGTCAGCGATGTGTTCGTCCACCTCAGGCAGGTGGGACTGTGGCTCACACAGACAGTTACAGATATATAACAACCTCAATATTGACCAGACTAATACATAATTCTCATTCACCTCAGACTGAGCCTTGTTGGCCTTGAACTCAGCCAGTGTCTGTTGATAGAGGTCAGCGATGTGTTCGTCCACCTCAGGCAGATGGGACTGTGGCTCACACAGACAGTTACAGATATATAACAACCTCAATATTGACCAGACTAATACATAATTCTCATTCACCTCAGACTGAGCCTTGTTGGCCTTGAACTCAGCCAGTGTCTGTTGATAGAGGTCAGCGATGTGTTCGTCCACCTCAGGCAGATGGGACTGTGGCTCACACAGACAGCGGTAGGTGGTCAGTGAATCCCCGGCGTCCACCGCCTGGTTGATGGCCGCCACTGCGTTCAGCACCACCAGGGCGGCAGAGATCTCATCGTAGTCTAGGGCATCCTGAAACCAAAGCACATTTCACATTAACCCTTTCGCCGCCAGCCATTTTTCAGCCAAAAAGTACCATTAAACTTAACTGGTAGAGAAAATAAAATACCTGCAATATTGCGAATTCCTCTGTGACATATATAACATTAGGCCTATCCTCAGCTCCCAAAATTAAGAAAACAGGGTCTTTGGATAACAGGCCCTGATTTGATGCCTTTCAGTGACATGGGTGTTAAACCATTGTGGTGCTAAAATGCAACATTGGTGGTGAAAGGATTAAGCTTAAGTTATCTTTGGCTTTCTGAAGCAAACACAAACAAACACAAGCATCCTTATATTTACATGCCAGGTAAGGCAATGTAATCAGACTTTGGAAGAGTAAAAGCAGCAATGCTTTGCATGCCTGTAGCCATGGAGCAAGTACTCAGCTTGACAAATCTTTACTCTGTGACCAACTTTGCCACTGCTGAGTTCCCATGTCAGCCTGGGTGTGTCCTCTTGACATTCCAAGAAAACTAGTACAGGCAGTTGATTTTAGACTGGCGCTAGCAATCTCCGACACAACCAGCACGGCGTTAGTTTCAGCATTTTGATCCCAATTGTCATATTGTACTAAGACAAATGTTATCTTGACCTGACAATGTAAGCAGGGTCTCTGGAGTAACTCACCTACCTCTCTCCCTTGATGGAGGTCAGTTCTTCCAGGTAGAGAGGAGTAACTCACCTGCTTCTCTCCCTTGATGGAGGTCAGTTCTTCCAGGTACAGAGGAGCGGCGAAGTCGTAGAACTGAGGGAACAGCGCTGAATTGTTGTGGAATGCTTTCAGTAGTTGAGGGGAATCGCCACTCTCTATGGCTTCATTCACCACCTTCACTGCTTGGGCCTCTGTTGATTATAACAGAATTATAGCAATAATATTATGATTGAAACAGTGACAAATTGCTGTGGAATGCTTTCAGCAGTTGAGGGGAATCTCTGCATCATGCTGCTATTGTGCACTTAACTAAGAAAGAGTTAGGCCCAGAATGTCCCAGCATGAAACTCTTTGTAATAGTTTCTAGAACAAAAGGCAGGAGAATGGACCAGTAAGGCAGAAAGCTAGCGAGCAAAGGGAAAAGGCAGTCAAAGAGAGGGACAGATTAGAGGAAGTTACAAGCATAGAAGCATTTACACCAAACACATCTGTTTTGTTAGAAATTCGGGACTTTCCTGGAGTTGTATTGCCTCCGGGCATTGCCTCCAGGATCGTTCCCACCATTACTTTATATCTACTAATGTCCCATATGTGTCTGTTCCAGACCGGAGGATGTTAAGCAGAATTTCTTCTTCTGTCTCATTTAAACAAAGCTATTTCTCAACCAGGCTGAGGGAGAGCTTGAAGGCAAAGCCACCTACTTTTGTGCTCTGCACTGGCCTCCAGGTTGGCCTGGTGGATGAAGACCTGACCTGACCTGACCTATTTGTCAACCAGACTGAACAAGGCAAAGCCACCTACTTTTGTACTCTGCACTGGCCTTCAGGTTGGCCTGGTGGATGAAGATCTGACCTGACCTGACCTGACCTGACCTATTTCTCAACCAGGCTGAGGGAGAGCTTGAAGGCAAAGCCACCTACTTTTGTACTCTGCACTGGCCTCCAGGTTGGCCTGGTGGATGAAGACCTGACCTGACCTGACCTATTTGTCAACCAGGCTGAAAGGGAGTGTGAATGCAAGGCCACCTACTGTTGTACTCTGCACTGGCCTCCAGGTTGGCCTGGTGGATGAAGACCTGACCTGACCTGACCTATTTCCCAAGAAGGCTGAGTCTGAAGGCAAAGCCACCTACTTTTGTACTCTGCACTGGCCTCCAGGTTGGCCTGGTGGATGGCCTGCTGCAGCTCATCCTTGTCCAGCTGGACCTCTTCTCCATTGTTGTTGTTCTGCAACATCAGCATTACAATCAGTTCATTAGTTGTTGATCGAAACAGACCACGTGGTGAAGGCAACCCCACCAGTCTACCTACCTCCTCCCTTCCTGCAAGACCAGCTACAGGAAGTTCTTCTTTCCACGTACCATCAGCGAGTGGAACTCCCTTCCATCCGAGGTCATAACATCATCCTGGGTGGAAGGCGTCAAATATAACTTCCCCCACCCCCTCCATCTTCTCCCAGCACCCCAAACTAGCCCCCTCTTATACCCCCCCCCCCCCCCCCATCATCTCCCAAGACATGTTTTCTGAACCCTTCATTCAGCTGCTAGACTGGAGTCCCCCGTTTCTACAACAGAACTATCAACAGGATGATGGCAGTTGTCAAGTGAAAGAAGAACTTTCCAAGTTGTATGGTTTCTAGTACTTTGAAGTGCAGTTGGTGAACATTAATTTGACATCATCATGATCATCCCAGGCAGTCAGATCACCACACCAACACTTACCAATGGATAGCAGACAGACAGACAGACAGACAGGCAGACAGAGACCCAAAGATACGGAGAGACAGAAACACAGAGTAAGGACATGAACAGAGAAATAATCCAAATCCAAATCATCTTTATTATCTCATAACAGAGCAATTGCAGAGAAACTAATGTGAATACATGTACCTTCTTGAGTTCCCTGGCTTCCACCAGCTTGTCGTGGTAATACTGAACGTTGTCGTCGTTGATGTCCTTTAATGCCAGGCTGGGGGACTTGAGCGCAGCCAACAACACTGACAGGTCCCCCTTCAACAACGCTGCGTTGATTTTGTCTAAGGCCACTGACGCTAAACAAAAAGAAATTTACAAGATTAATAATGATGATGACTTTGAGTGCAGCAAACATCACTGACAGGTCCCCTTTCAGTAAGGCTGTGATCCCCCAAAGTCGGAGTGTGGCTGCGCACGTGGTGGGGTAATCAAAAACGGTCACACACATAATGTTCTCATCCCTAGCTAATGCACTTGTACCAGTGTTCAAGTGCTTCCGTTGTTGGGATGATCCCTGGAGTCTTTTAGCCAGGGTATGTAAACAAACAAACAAACAACAAACAAACAAGGCTATGTTGATTTTGCCTAAGGCCACTGACAGCATAGAAACAAGACAACAATACTGCTGTAAAATAATACATAGCAATGATGATAATTATGATGATAATAAGGATGATGAGGATGGTTTTTCACATTGCACTTGTTGATGTTGCCTTGTATTTCAGCAATTTGTTGTAAACATGGTTGTGACTTATTATTCTCATTGATGATGATGATGATGATGATGACGGTAACGATGATGACTTACTATTAACTTTGTTGACGTTGCCCTGTATTTCGGCCTGGGTCAGCAGTTCATCATAAACATCGTGGTCGTAGCTGCGTTCAGGATCAATGCTCTGAAACAACAGAATAAAACTTTTGGTGTTCATAACTATACCTATCAGGCATTCACTCAGTGACTGAAAACTACTGGTATTGCATCTATGCTCTGAAAAAAAGATGGTTTTTGTTAGTCATCTTTGGAAGACCTTACAGACATTTTTTTTGTTCAGAATATAACTAAAAGAAAAAATCATATTCTCAAAATTGTTATCTGTAATATCATGTTTAAAACTTCACTCCTTAAATAATCCATGTTAATTTTTTAACCTTCAAAAACATTAGGGAGACACGCAGATTAAATGGAACAAATGATAAAGATATATGGAGTGGGAAAATAGACTGAATTAAATCTTTCTCTGTCTTCTCTGTCACAGACGTGAAATCTGAAATTACAAGATATCATCTTCAAAGTTATCTATTCACATTTCAACAAACATTTGCTGTTTTAAAGCGACACACCTAACAGTTTTTACTTCTTTTTTTTAACAGGACAATTAAAGACCCACCAGGTCACGCATCAAAATCACGGGTTTCACGTGTTTTCCATCTTATAGCTGGTAAAAAATCTTGTTTTGACCAGGTTTGACTCCCATACAAATGTCCCCAAATTGAAAACGAAACATCATTTTAAAGAGCAGCCTCAATTTGAAGTTGGACCATTTGTATATGGGTCATAGCTACCCAGAAAAAACCAAGGGACTTAATCGTGGTGGGTCAGTGTGTCTTTAACAACCTGAAAAGAAATGTAACGCTGAAACACTTCATCAAATATATGATACAGACACACACATTCATGCACATGCTTTGAATAACACTACAAGAAAGAGGGGGAGGGGGTGCATTCAAACATGCAAATGTCATGCTTATTACCTCGTTTCAATCAGATTTTACTTACTTTGCACACAAAAAGCAACTAAGGAACAAATAAACCAAAACAAAACAGTTAAACAAGGACTCCTGGCTAATGGAAGTGTGAGGGAGGTGAGGTCTGAACGACTGAAGGGCCTGCTACACAACATACCATTAGCTGTCAATGCGATGCGATTGTGACGATGTCATGATTCACGATTCATGTATTGGGTCTACTTGAGTATAAAGAGCGAAAGTAGAATTATTTTTAGAGGGAAGTATTTCACATGAATAATGACTCGCATCATCACAATCGCATCGCATTGAAAGCAAATCGTATGTGGTGTAGCAGGCCCTTACAAACAGGATAGGCCGAGGCATGCAGACAACAGGAAAGTAAATCAATAAACAAGCAGGTGTGAACACAATGACTTGTATTTAGTCAGAACATGTAAAACCACTAAAACCTTGCAAGGTTCATCATACTGACTTTCACCTCAACCCCTTCCAGACATCACTGCATGAGGCACACATCATTACTGGCCTGGGGTAGCCTAGAAAACAGTATAACCCCTTCAGAAAGACATCACTGCCTGAGGCACACATCATTACTGGCCTGGGGTAGCCTAGAAAACAGTATAACCCCTTCCAGACATCACTGCCTGAGGCACACATCATTACTGGCCTGGGGTGGCCTAGAAAACAGTATAACCCCTTCCAGACATCACTGTCTGAGGCACACATCATTACTGGCCTGGGGTAGCCTAGAAAACAGTATAACCCCTTCCAGACATCACTGCCTGAGGCACACATCATTACTGGCCTGGGGTAGCCTAGAAAACAGTATAACCCCTTCCAGACATCACTGCCTGAGGCACACATCATTACTGGCCTGGGGTGGCCTAGAAAACAGTATAACCCCTTCAGAAAGACATCACTGCATGAGGAACACATCATTACTGGCCTGGGGTAGCCTAGAAAACAGTATAACCCCTTCCAGACATCACTGCATGAGGCACACATCATTACTGGCCTGGGGTTGCCTAGAAAACAGTATAACCCCTTCAGAAAGACATCACTGCCTGAGGCACACATCATTACTGGCCTGGGGTGGCCTAGAAAACAGTATAACCCCTTCAGAAAGACATCACTGTCTGAGGAACACATCATTACTGGCCTGGGGTAGCCTAGAAAACAGTATAACCCCTTCCAGACATCACTGCCTGAGGCACACATCATTACTGGCCTGGGGTAGCCTAGAAAACAGTATAACCCCTTCAAGACGTCACTGCCTGAGGCACACATCATTACTGGCCTGGGGTAGCCTAGAAAACAGTATAACCCCTTCCAGACATCACTGCATGAGGCACACATCATTACTGGCCTGGGGTAGCCTAGAAAACAGTATAACCCCTTCAAGACATCACTGCCTGAGGCACACATCATTACTGGCCTGGGGTGGCCTAGAAAACAGTATAACCCCTTCAGAAAGACATCACTGCATGAGGAACACATCATTACTGGCCTGGGGTGGCCTAGAAAACAGTATAACCCCTTCAAAACATCACTGTCTGAGGAAATACATAATTAACTGGCCTGGGGTAGCCTAGAAAAAACATTACAACAAATAAAAAGTGCAACAAAAACACAGTTAAAATGATGGACAGACAGTTTGAGTCCGATAAGCCTTGTAAAATGTTTACATTGCCTCAGAAAATACTATGGCATCACCATGCTGTGTTCCAGATTCCCTGAGAGAGACTTCCGGGATAGAACAAGCAAGTTCAAAAGAGTTGCACCCATGCCTGTAGTGTGCATGCCTGTAGTGTGGTACGCCGTTTCTCCACAAACCCCCCACATGTAACGTCCTTTACAGATTTTATCACAAACACACCCTCATGCCCCTAGGCATCCACTCGTGGTTACCCACATTTCTTAGACAGTAAATGATACACACACATGCACACAGCTATCCAGGTGCAGGCACATAGCTACCCAGGTGCATGCACATGCACACACATGCAATATGATACTCATGGGTGCAAATCCCCCCCAAAAAAAAAAAAAAGAAAGGCAGGGGTCCAGGGCCCCAGGAGGGTTGGACGATTCAGGGGGAGCAAGTTGAGAGAGAGAGAGAGAGATAACGAGATAGACAGACAGTTAAAATGATAGACAGAGACAGTTTGAGTCAGTAAACTTCCAAGATAGAACAACCAAGTTCAAAACGCCCTAAATCGCTTGTGGTCAAAATTTGTTTTTGCTTTGATAAATTAAAAAACCACCTGAAGTTCAGTTTCCGGTAGGATTAAAACCACTGAAATCAGTGTAAAAGTGAAATAGCAGCCATGCACACTACAGCCCCAACACCCATTGACTACAATCGCTAACATTCAAGCAGAGGTCCAAATCATTAACGCTTAATAGTTTAATACAACATAGGGAACTGACTTTCCAGAATGTTTTTTAAGGCAACAAAATGATTTTACATACACTTTCCACAGTAAATACTTTCTCAACACCATAGTTTTTTCTACATAATTTTTAATAGCAATACACTTTCCAGAATACATGTTTCAGCACCAGTGTTATCTAAAGGATTCTGTGTACACTTTCCAAAGTACATACTTCAGCACCACGGTGTTATCCAAAGGATTCTGTGTACACTTTCCAAAGTACATACTTCAGCACCACAGTGTTATCCAAAGGATTCTGTGTACACTTTCCAAAGTACATACTTCAGCACCACGGTGTTATCCAAAGGATTCTGTGTACACTTTCCAAAGTACATACTTCAGCACCACAGTGTTATCCAAAGGATTATGTGTACACTTTCCAGGATAAGCACTTTCCCAACACAACGGTTTAATCTTCTAAATGGTTCTTTACACACTTTCAATAAATAACCTTCTCAACAGCACAGTTTTATCAAAACAAAGAGTGCGGGTTAGAAAACAGAAGGGGAAACAAAAACCCAACAGGGAAATGAAATTCCGAATACAACGTTCTTCTGGCACAGAATTCACCATACTAACAGCAGACCGATTGCTATTATTGACAGTTGACCCATCGCCCCCGCCGATACGATTGGCTGGTGGCGCCATCTGGTGAGAGCCGTAGAGAATGAGCGACGGATTCTGCAGTTTCTGTGCCAAGCACTTTATCTCCTCCAGCTAGAGGAGAGGTGAGTAAGCAAAGGAAAGACAAGTTGACAAGATGAAAAAAAATGTCAATAAAGTGATAGATATTGATATATGTAGTGACACAAATCAAAGCTGAGCAACAAGAAGAGAAACAGTTATATGGATACAATATCAGAAGACATGTACATAGCAACCAATAGAAAAAAGAAAATGTGTAAACAGTCAGGTTAAATGCTTCATAAGATATCAGAAAATAGATACGCATCAAGCAACAGGAGGCAAATGTTTTTGCAACTAGTAAGATGAGTTGAATGGGATGACACAGAGTTCCTGATTTCTTATTCTCTTAAGGGATACGCTCACCCCCTGTTTACAGTTTTAAGGGGTATTTTCACCCTCTGTTTAAAATTTTAAAAGGTCAAAACGAAAACTTGTGAGAAACTCCACCCACTTCTCTGGCATGCCTGTCTGTACACACATGCACGTCCACACAACACACACATGCATGCATGTTTGCATGCACTCACATATACACACACACACTCATGCACAAACGCTGCGAAAGCACACATGCACACAAACATACATGTGCATGCGCAGACTGTAGCCAAGCTTGAAGAGCCATGTTGATGAAAGGAATATCAAGTGCATGAAACGATTTTACTGGATGCTGAGACAAGGGACTGCCATTGAGCAGTGAGCTTTCAGCAATTAGGGCTTTCTGCAGGACCTTGTAGTATTTTAGATCTAGACTACCGTCTCCAGCCTAGATAGCTTTAGCAAATGACTGAGATTCGCGCAACGTCATTAGCTTACTGAAAAGTCACGACTGTGTTAACGCACATATCACCATTTCAATGCGTCATCTCACACTCTACTTCAGATTTCAAGGGTAAATCTCACGCATGGTTTGGGATTCTAGGGGGTGATTTGAGAGTTCTAGTGCGTAAATACGCACAATCACTACGTTTTCAGAAGCCCTGTGACATAATGCATCGAATGATAAGGTATCAGAGGACACATGCACAACAAGCAATACAAGCAAGTGAAATCAGAGCCGTGCAAAAGTATGTCAGTGGCATCAACTTTATATTAACATTACCTACTGTGCACAGTTTAGATTGTTCTCGACAACAAAACCCAGCTTTCATGGAAACTACTGGCAAATTTGCAAGCTGAGACAAATATTTTTATAAAAATTTTTACAAATGTCTATGAAACATCACCATAAACAATACTAAATCCCTGTTGGCTCTCCTTCTCACCTTATTCCTGGCAATCTCCGCCTTGTTCTCTTTGGCTGCGTACAGCATGTCCTGGTAATGTTGGGCCGATTCAGAGTCAAGGTTCACCAACATGGCCGAGGGGTTGTGCAGCGCCCCCATGGTCTCCGTGGCAACCTGCTGGTCAATGGCCTCGTTGATGGCAATGATGGCTGCGTGCACTGAGGAAACGATAACGACAATTACAATATTTCTATGTTATAATAACGGTGGCTCAAGAGAAGAATTTTACATGACTTTTCTAAATGCAGATAAAACAGTACACTTTTTCTGATTTGTTCCAAAACTTTTTTGGAAAATGTTTAAAGTCACCAGTTTTGCAAAAATTGCCATATTAAACGTCTAGCCCCAAGAAAATTACAGTTAATAATAACAGTACGCCACACTGAATAGTCACTTTCCATCCATTATGTTTTTGGGTTTTTTAACAAAATAAAAACATTTTCTTATTGCTATTGTCCTTATGTCCATTGAGTGGTGTTTGGTGATTATTGTCTTTAATGGTGCTTTCAAAACAATCACTATATTCTGTGTGTGCATACAAAGTGTATGTGTTTTTGTATGTGCTTATCTTGTAAAATGCATAAAAAAAATTCAATAAAAAAAAAACCCCACCACCCAAAAAACATTTAAATTAGCAACATGTTTTCAGTCCTTTCTCACTCCACCCTTCTCTCTGTTCCTATACATGTTTTCAGTCCTTTCTCACTCCACCCTTCTCTCTGTTCCTATACATGTTTTCAGTCCTTTCTCACTCCACCCTTCTCTCTGTTCCTATACATGTTTTCAGTCCTTTCTCACTCCACCCTTCTCTCTGTTCCTATACATGTTTTCAGTCCTTCTTTCTCACTCCACCCTTCTCTCTGTTCCTATACATGTTTTCAGTCCTTTCTCACTCCACCCTTCTCTCTGTTCCTATACATGTTTTCAGTCCTCCTTTCTCACTCCACCCTTCTCTCTGTTCCTATACATGTTTTCAGTCCTTCTTTCTCACTCCACCCTTCTCTCTGTTCCTATACATGTTTTCAGTCCTTCTTTCTCACTCCACCCTTCTCTCTGTTCCTATACATGTTTTCAGTCCTTTCTCACTCCACCCTTCTCTCTGTTCCTATACATGTTTTCAGTCCTTCTTTCTCACTCCACCCTTCTCTCTGTTCCTATACATGTTTTCAGTCCTCCTTTCTCACTCCACCCTTCTCTCTGTTCCTATACATGTTTTCAGTCCTCCTTTCTCACTCCACCCTTCTCTCTGTTCCTATACATGTTTTCAGTCCTTTCTCACTCCACCCTTCTCTCTGTTCCTATACATGTTTTCAGTCCTTTCTCACTCCACCCTTCTCTCTGTTCCTATACATGTTTTCAGTCCTTCTTTCTCACTCCACCCTTCTCTCTGTTCCTATACATGTTTTCAGTCCTCCTTTCTCACTCCACCCTTCTCTCTGTTCCTATACATGTTTTCAGTCCTCCTTTCTCACTCCACCCTTCTCTCTGTTCCTATACATGTTTTCAGTCCTCCTTTCTCACTCCACCCTTCTCTCTGTTCCTATACATGTTTTCAGTCCTTCTTTCTCACTCCACCCTTCTCTCTGTTCCTATACATGTTTTCAGTCCTCCTTTCTCACTCCACCCTTCTCTCTGTTCCTATACATGTTTTCAGTCCTTTCTCACTCCACCCTTCTCTCTGTTCCTATACACAGCACATGTCAGTTTCAGGTCAGGCAGCTATTAATGCTGTTTGTTGTTGTCAATAAATTATGATGTTAATGTTGAGAACAGAACAATACTTACACGCTGCATCGTCAACAGTTGTTTTGTTGTTGTCAATATGGTGTCAATGTTTGAACAAAGCAATACTTACACCCTGCATCGTCAACAGTTGTTTTGTTGTTCACAATATGGTGTCAATGTTTGAACAAAGCAATACTTACAGGCTGCATTCGTCAACAGTTGTTAAATTATGATGTCAATGTTTGAACAAAGCAATACTTACACCCTGCATCGTCAACAGTTTTGTTGTTGTCAATATGGTGTCAATGTTTGAACAAAGCAATACTTACACCCTGCATCGTCAACAGTTTGTTGTCAATATGGTGTCAATGTTTGAACAAAGCAATACTTACACCCTGCATCGTCAACAGTTGTTTTGTTGTTGTCAATATGGTGTCAATGTTTGAACAAAGCAATACTTACACCCTGCATTGACAACAGTTTGTTGTCAATATGGTGTCAATGTTGTGAACAAAGCAATACTTACACCCTGCATCGTCAACAGTTTGTTGTCAATATGGTGTCAATGTTTGAACAAAGCAATACTTACACGCTGCATCGTCAACAGTTTGTTGTCAATATGGTGTCAATGTTTGAACAAAGCAATACTTACACGCTGCATCGTCAACAGTTGTTTTGTTGTTGTTAATATGGTGTCAATGTTTGAACAAAGCAATACTTACACGCTGCATCGTCAACAGTTGTTTTGTTGTTGTCAATATGGTGTCAATGTTTGAACAAAGCAATACTTACACACTGCATCGTCAACAGTTTGTTGTCAATATGGTGTCAATGTTGTGAACAAAGCAATACTTACACGCTGCATCGTCAACAGTTTGTTGTCAATATGGTGTCAATGTTGTGAACAAAGCAATACTTACACGCTGCATCGTCAACAGACATCTGTAAAAAGAAACGGACAAAAAACGTCATCAACAAAAGGGTGAGGTGTTCACAAATACATGCCTTGCTTTTTAGTCTCAAGTTAACTGTATCAAGCACACGCACGCTACAATTTACTGTCCAAAACCAACTGCCAACATTTTTGTTGAGGGGGAGCGCATATGCTCATATTACTGCATTTCGCGGCCTGCCTGGCCTCAAAACAATCAAACACACTGTTCGCTGGACGCTCCGTCTGCCATTTTTGTTGAGGGGGAGGGGGGGCGCAGGTGTTCATCTTACTGCATTTCGCGGCCTGCCTGGCCTCAAAACAATCAAACACACTGTTCACTGGACGCTCCGTCTGCCATTTTTGCTAGCGACCTCAAGCGCACACTCGACCAAATACGAACCACGCCGTTTGAGAACATCGCACTCACATTATCGGCAGAGATAATTATTTTTCGGCTACAGAGATTCCTTCAATTATGACAAATTTTCTGCGGAGACGGCAGAGCAGTTTTCATGCCTGAACACTATACATTGATCAGGCAGAGAAATTGTGATTTAGGCTGAAAAGCATCTGAAAAAGGCTGAAGCCCTGGAGCCTTTTAGTAATCTAAGCCTTAAAAACAACATTAAAAGTGGCATTGATACATTTAGTTCATATTTATTCACTCATAAGAAGCATTTCTATACTCAGTTGGATTTATTTTTTATCTCAAAAAGGAACTGTGGGGCCATCAAAAAGCCGGAAATCAGCCTAAAGGCTGAAAAATCTCTTGCCTGTTGATATGCAATATGATACAAAGCAAAACAACACAAAATAAATCCCACCTCGTTGGCCAGAATGCCTCCAATCTTGCTGAAGGCAGGCATCTGTATGCCATACTTGTCCAGCTCTGACCTCATGGCACTGATCTCCTCCTCTGGAACAGACACACAGTTTATCAAACATCTGTATGCCATACTTGTCCAGCTCTGACCTCATGGCACTGATCTCCTCCTCTGGAACAGACACACAGTTTATCAAACATCTGTATGCCATACTTGTCCAGCTCTGACCTCATGGCACTGATCTCCTCCTCTGGAACAGACACACAGTTTATCAAACATCTGTATGCCATACTTGTCCAGCTCTGACCTCATGGCACTGATCTCCTCCTCTGGAACAGACACACAGTTTATCAAACATCTG
The DNA here is from genome assembly GCA_017654935.2 of Phymorhynchus buccinoides. NCBI lineage: Eukaryota > Metazoa > Mollusca > Gastropoda > Neogastropoda > Raphitomidae > Phymorhynchus > Phymorhynchus buccinoides. The sequence goes on from CM065685.1 coordinate 63,994,770, forward strand.
TATGCCATACTTGTCCAGCTCTGACCTCATGGCACTGATCTCCCCTGGAACAGACACACACACACACAACAAACATGAATTTCCGTTGTATCGGTGACTAGTGACCACTTTCTATGTCTACACTCACACACAGTATACTGTACTGAGCACGACAATCGTTGCCTCTCTTCTCACGATTTTGTTCACTAATAGGGCGCCCTTGTTTATTAGGCGCATAGGTCGAAATTGGAGAAAAAAACATCGCCTTATAGTCCAAAAATGACGGCGCGTACCTGAACTTTAACACAAATTTACAACCTTAAACTAAACGTTTTGAGTAAAGACAAGTTACTCACAGACCAGAAAATCAAATCAACGGCAAAACTAAACAAAGGTCAAAGGGGAAAAAACCCATCAAAACATGACCATGTTTATGTATTTTTGCATCAACAATAACACTTTTCCTCCACACTGAGACCCCTGTGTTTATAATAAAAATAATCATATAGCTAGAAACTGTTACAGTGTAACAAAATCTGATTTTGAGTGCAAAATGTGGGGGAGTGCCATTATTGTCAAAAAATACAGTACTCAAAAATCTTCTTTCCATAAAGTTTTGAACAAGAAAAACTTCTTTAACATTTCTTTTTTTGCACATTTTTTGTCTCTAATTCAAAACCAAGAAAATACCAAAATGTACATTTTCCCATAAATATAAAGCGCAAAGAATCAGAGCAGTAGAGATGTCATTGAGATGCTTTCGAAAAACCCTCGGCATCTCCTACAAAGATCGTATCACCAACGAAGCAGTCAAAAAAGTTGAATTGAAAATGCAACTGGACCATATGTTGAACTACAGACCCTAGTCAAAAGACGCAAGTTGAAATGGTATGGACATGTTAGTATTGTCACCCGTTCATCAGGCCTTGTCAACACAATCCTACAGGGCACGGTCCAGGGAGGAAGAAGAAGAGGCAGACAGAAGAAGAGATGGGAAGACAACATGTCACCCGTTCATCAGGCCTTGTCAACACAATCCTACAGGGCACGGTCCAGGGAGGAAGAAGAAGAGGCAGACAGAAGAAGAGATGGGAAGACAACATGTCACCCGTTCATCAGGCCTTGTCAACACAATCCTACAGGGCACGGTCCAGGGAGGAAGAAGAAGAGGCAGACAGAAGAAGAGATGGGAAGACAACATGTCACCCGTTCATCAGGCCTTGTCAACACAATCCTACAGGGCACGGTCCAGGGAGGAAGAAGAAGAGGCAGACAGAAGAAGAGATGGGAAGACAACATCCGCAAGTGGACAGGCCTGGAGCTGAAAGACACTATTACTAAGAAAAGCCGAGAACCGTGAAGAGTGGAAGAGAATGGTTGTGAAACCTGCAGAGGCACCTCTGCGATCATCCTGACTACAGGATTTGTCATGTGGTCTATGAAAGCGTAATACTTTCCCTCTGGTGTAAACGGCACCTTACCTGTGAAGTTGATTTTCCCATACAGGTCCTGGATCTGAGGAGCCAGCCCCAACTTGAACAGGTAGAGACTGGAACAACGATAACATCATATGAAATATATTGCATGGATTGTCAGAATGATAGGGTAATCAGTTTCACACACACATACACACTAAAACAAAGACAATCGCAAACATTATGCTGCAAATTCCAGTTTACAGTTGCTAAAAACAACAACCAATTGTTGATGCAGGGATGGAACACAAAACACTGAAAATTAATAAATCTAATAATAATAATAATAATAATGATAAATGGATATATTTGTATAGCACTTTTTATCGAGCACAAAGTGCTTTACAATCATCACTTAAACACACAGAGACACGCACGCACACACACACGCACAGAGGCATGCACTCGCATGCATGTGCGCAAGTGAACGTGTGCACATGCACAGAGACATGTAGCACTGTGCTGTTTATCTACACTTGTTGGGGAGGAGCATCACAGAGACATGTAGCACTGTGCTGTTTATCTACACTTGTTGGGGAGGAGCATCACAGAGACATGTAGCACTGTGCTGTTTATCTACACTTGTTGGGGAGGAGCATCACAGAGACATGTAGCACTGTGCTGTTTATCTACACTTGTTGGGGAGGAGCATCACAGAGACATGTAGCACTGTGCTGTTTATCTACACTTGTTGGGGAGGAGCATCACAGAGACATGTAGCAATGTGCTGTTTATCTACACTTGTTGGGGAGGAGCATCACAGAGACATGTAGCACTGTGCTGTTTATCTACACTTGTTGGGGAGGAGCATCACAGAGACATGTAGCAATGTGCTGTTTATCTACACTTGTTGGGGAGGAGCATCACAGAGAGACATGTAGCACTGTGCTGTTTATCTACACTTGTTGGGGAGGAGCATCACAGAGACATGTAGCACTGTGCTGTTTATCTACACTTGTTGGGGAGGAGCATCACAGAGACATGTAGCACTGTGCTGTTTATCTACACTTGTTGGGGAGGAGCATCACAGAGACATGTAGCACTGTGCTGTTTATCTACACTTGTTGGGGAGGAGCATCACAGAGACATGTAGCAATGTGCTGTTTATCTACACTTGTTGGGGAGGAGCATCACAGAGAGACATGTAGCACTGTGCTGTTTATCTACACTTGTTGGGGAGGAGCATCACAGAGACATGTAGCAATGTGCTGTTTATCTACACTTGTTGGGGAGGAGCATCACAGAGACATGTAGCACTGTGCTGTTTATCTACACTTGTTGGGGAGGAGCATCACAGAGAGACATGTAGCACTGTGCTGTTTATCTACACTTGTTGGGGAGGAGCATCACAGAGACATGTAGCACTGTGCTGTTTATCTACACTTGTTGGGGAGGAGCATCACAGAGACATGTAGCACTGTGCTGTTTATCTACACTTGTTGGGGAGGAGCATCACAGAGACATGTAGCACTGTGCTGTTTATCTACACTTGTTGGGGAGGAGCATCACAGAGACATGTAGCACTGTGCTGTTTATCTACACTTGTTGGGGAGGAGCATCACAGAGACATGTAGCACTGTGCTGTTTATCTACACTTGTTGGGGAGGAGCATCACAGAGACATGTAGCACTGTGCTGTTTATCTACACTTGTTGGGGAGGAGCATCACAGAGACATGTAGCACTGTGCTGTTTATCTACACTTGTTGGGGAGGAGCATCACAGAGACATGTAGCACTGTGCTGTTTATCTACACTTGTTGGGGAGGAGCATCACAGAGACATGTAGCACTGTGCTGTTTATCTACACTTGTTGGGGAGGAGCATCACAGAGACATGTAGCACTGTGCTGTTTATCTACACTTGTTGGGGAGGAGCATCACAGAGACATGTAGCACTGTGCTGTTTATCTACACTTGTTGGGGAGGAGCATCACAGAGACATGTAGCACTGTGCTGTTTATCTACACTTGTTGGGGAGGAGCATCACAGAGACATGTAGCACTGTGCTGTTTATCTACACTTGTTGGGGAGGAGCATCACAGAGACATGTAGCACTGTGCTGTTTATCTACACTTGTTGGGGAGGAGCATCACAGAGACATGTAGCACTGTGCTGTTTATCTACACTTGTTGGGGAGGAGCATCACAGAGACATGTAGCACTGACAAACATCGGAAGGGCCACTTACAAACTGTTTATCTACACTTGTTGGGGAGGAGCATCACAGAGACATGTAGCACTGTGCTGTTTATCTACACTTGTTGGGGAGGAGCATCACAGAGACATGTAGCACTGTGCTGTTTATCTACACTTGTTGGGGAGGAGCATCACAGAGACATGTAGCACTGTGCTGTTTATCTACACTTGTTGGGGAGGAGCATCACAGAGACATGTAGCACTGTGCTGTTTATCTACACTTGTTGGGGAGGAGCATCACAGAGACATGTAGCACTGTGCTGTTTATCTACACTTGTTGGGGAGGAGCATCACAGAGACATGTAGCACTGTGCTGTTTATCTACACTTGTTGGGGAGGAGCATCACAGTAGACCGAGCCCCACGTAGTTTTTTTTATATCACGGACGTCTGTGGTTTCACACACACCAGGGCTGCCTACCCCCTGCGGCAGTTTCCAGGGACAAACTGCTTAAAAACCAGGGACAGACTTATTTCCAGGGACAAACTGCTTAAAAACCAGGGACAGAGACTTATTTCCAGGGACAAACAAACATCAGGAATGCCAGTTTCCAGGGACAAACTGCTTAAAAACCAGGGACAGAGACTTACTTCCAGGGACAAACATAAAAAAGGGACCAGTTTCCAGGGACAAACTGCTTAAAAACCAGGGACAGAGACTTATTTCCAGGGACAAACAAACATCGGAATGAGAGTTTCCAGGGACAAACTGCTTAAAAACCAGGGACAGAGACTTATTTCCAGGGACAAACTGCTTACAAACCAGGGACAGAGACTTACTTCCAGGGACAAACTGCTTACAAACCAGGGACAGAGACTTACTTCCAGGGACAAACTGCTTACAAACCAGGGACAGAGACTTACTTCCAGGGACAAACTGCTTACAAACCAGGGACAGAGACTTATTTCCAGGGACAAACTGCTTACAAACCAGGGACAGAGACTTACTTCCAGGGACAAACTGCTTACAAACCAGGGACAGAGACTTACTTCCAGGGACAAACTGCTTACAAACCAGGGACAGAGACTTATTTCCAGGGACAAACTGCTTAAAAACCAGGGACAGAGACTTACTTCCAGGGACAAACTGCTTACAAACCAGGGACAGAGACTTACTTCCAGGGACAAACTGCTTACAAACCATGGACAGAGACTTACTTCCAGGGACAAACTGCTTACAAACCAGGGACAGAGACTTATTTCCAGGGACAAACTGCTTAAAAACCAGGGACAGAGACTTATTTCCAGGGACAAACTGCTTAAAAACCAGGGACAGAGACTTACTTCCAGGGACAAACTGCTTACAAACCAGGGACAGAGACTTACTTCCAGGGACAAACTGCTTACAAACCAGGGACAGAGACTTACTTCCAGGGACAAACTGCTTACAAACCAGGGACAGAGACTTACTTCCAGGGACAAACTGCTTACAAACCAGGGACAGAGACTTATTTCCAGGGACAAACTGCTTAAAAACCAGGGACAGAGACTTACTTCCAGGGACAAACTGCTTACAAACCAGGGACAGAGACTTACTTCCAGGGACAAACTGCTTAAAAACCAGGGACAGAGACTTATTTCCAGGGACAAACTGCTTAAAAACCAGGGACAGAGACTTACTTCCAGGGACAAACTGCTTAAAAACCAGGGACAGAGACTTACTTCCAGGGACAAACTGCTTACAAACCAGGGACAGAGACTTACTTCCAGGGACAAACTGCTTACAAACCAGGGACAGAGACTTACTTCCAGGGACAAACTGCTTACAAACCAGGGACAGAGACTTACTTCCAGGGACAAACTGCTTAAAACCAGGGACAGAGACTTATTTCCAGGGACAAACTGCTTAAAAACCAGGGACAGAGACTTATTTCCAGGGACAAACTGCTTACAAACCAGGGACAGAGACTTACTTCCAGGGACAAACTGCTTACAAACCAGGGACAGAGACTTACTTCCAGGGACAAACTGCTTACAAACCAGGGACAGAGACTTATTTCCAGGGACAAACTGCTTACAAACCAGGGACAGACTTATTTCCAGGGACAAACTGCTTACAAACCAGGGACAGAGACTTACTTCCAGGGACAAACTGCTTACAAACCAGGGACAGAGACTTATTTCCAGGGACAAACTGCTTAAAAACCAGGGACAGAGACTTATTTCCAGGGACAAACTGCTTACAAACCAGGGACAGAGACTTACTTCCAGGGACAAACTGCTTACAAACCAGGGACAGAGACTTATTTCCAGGGACAAACTGCTTACAAACCAGGGACAGAGACTTATTTCCAGGGACAAACTGCTTACAAACCAGGGACAGAGACTTACTTCCAGGGACAAACTGCTTACAAACCATGGACAGAGACTTACTTCCAGGGACAAACTGCTTACAAACCAGGGACAGAGACTTACTTCCAGGGACAAACTGCTTACAAACCAGGGACAGAGACGTTTTATTAGTTCGTGATCTAGCTAAATTGCTGCCTCTGGGTTTTTTGTTTGCAGTTTTCTTGATGCTTTTGTGCCAGTGTGCTTCAATATTCAACATTCTTTGGTGTTCAGTAACCTATGTGTAACATGTCTGTTCAGAAACTTTCAACAGAGCCTGTTGTTTTGGATGCAGACCTATTTACCCCAAATCTTCACTGTCAGTAATCCCAAGCTCTGAAATCAGTAATTTCAGGCATCTGTCCGTAATTTTGCTGTCCGAGAAATCCTTTCACCAGAATTTGTCGCTGCCGTCAAACCTTTTGTTGAGGGGGGGTGGCGCGTACACGCATGCTGCAACTAGAAAAATGGCGTCATGGAGAAACAAACCGGAAGTATTCATTCAAGAGACATCACTCGAAGTGATACCTTTGATAGCAGACGACACAGTAGCGAGTACGGCTCAAACGCCATGCCTTCTTTTGATTTCTTCTTCTTCTTTTTTTCGCACTCGTTCAGCAGAAATGCGGATTTTGTTGTTGCTGACCATAATAGCGCAATCAGGTCTCAAAACGTAATAATTATGGACAAATCCATAGGGAAAACAGGTCTGTGGATGTTCCTGTGCTCAATACTAATAGTAAGGTCATCTAGCAAGACAAGTGACAACTCTTCAACATTTTGATTCCACTCACTTTCCAGGAATGCCAGAAAAGCAGATTCCAGGGACAGGGTGCCATTTTGTTAATGCTTCCAGGGTCAAAACTCCTAAGGGGAGACGGCAGGCAGACCTCACACATTCACATTCACGCACACACACATGTACATAGCATACCTCAGTGCATGCACACAGTAGATAGCTCTGGGCATGTTCTTCCTGTCATAGACATCAGTGGTTTCAGGGTAAAATATCTGAAAGAAAAACAACACAACTCGCAAGACAAAAACTTAAACATCACTAGCACAGCTTTCTTAACAACATAATAATAACAAATTGAAAACAGGAACAGAAACAAACAAACCAATAAAAAAGGGAAAATAATAAAAGGTTAACTAAATAAATGCTTCTTTAGCTGAATACTGTCTATAGTAGGGGAACTATTTGTACAAAAGACACCCCCTCAGTAATCCTACGGCTAGAGACTTGCGGAGGGGGCGGGATCATCCAGCTCCCCATATGGAGGCACGAGGCATCCACCCACTGCCCCACTCCCTGGTTCAAAGGAAGGTTTCCCTGGCAGCGACAAGCAGAAACTGCCATTGTTTAGCCTAGCTTAGCTGACAGTGGACTACACTTAACACAAAACTGGATTACATGAAATATTGGTTAACCCCCAAATCAGTTTTAACAGACGAAACCCCTCTTTATTAAATGACATAAAGCTAAACACAAATAATGGTTAACGCATAAAAAAAATCTGTCCCCTGAATTTCACGTTGAGTACTCGGCTGTACATAGTCCTGGGCTGGCCTTTAAATAATTATGTAGGGGAGAGGATCAATTATGTAGGGGAGAGGATATAATCGTCTTACCTTGGGCAGTCCCACTTCCTCCATGGCTCTGAACCAGTGAACAATGTTGTCTGTGTGTCGGAAGTGCAGGCCCCGATTCTGTCAACAATTAACATTATTTTCATCATTATCATCATCATTATCATAAACATAGTCACTATCATCAGCATCATTATCAATGATTATTATTATCATTATCTTCTTCCATGGCTCTGAACCAGTGAACAATGTTGTCTGTGTGTCGGAAGTGCAGGCCCCGATTCTGTCAACAATTAACATTATTTTCATCATTATCATCATCATTATCATAAACATAGTCACTATCATCAGCATCATCATCAATGATTATTATTATCATTATCTTCTTCCATGGCTCTGAACCAGTGAACAATGTTGTCTGTGTGTCAGAAGTGCAGGCCTCGGCTTTGTCAACAAAAAGCATGGTTATTATAATAATATTAATCATCATCATCATTACCATTACACTTGTGACTACCACCATCATCATTATCATAACATCAAAATGTTAATGATCTTCACTATCATCTAAACCATCACCATCAAGTGAAGACGATCAATATCACCATTAGATGTATATATATATATGAATAGGTAGTAGTCACATCATTTGTTGTTGTTGCCGATTGTTATGTGTGTTTTCTGCTGATGTTATTGGATTCTTGGTTCATGTTTTTATTCCATTTCTATTATATGTAAAGCGCCCTGTAGCCTACATAGTAGGATGGGAGCTATATGCATTTTCATCATAATTATTATCATTATTAGGCTAGCTATGCAAAAAACCCAAAATGTTCTGTCATTGACAAAGTCAACATTTTCAAACAAATTGTGAAGATGTTTTCCTTGTTTTTGTTTTGTTTTCCCCCTTATCTTCTCAATTTCTGTCATCATTATCAGTCTTTTTTTAAACCTGCAAAATTGTTATCTGTATTGGGCCTTGGCCTTTGTCATGGATCTTCTCCTGGTGCAGGCTATAGAAAGAAACAGACTTCACCCTCATGTTCACCACCCTCAATCTCAAAGTCTGCTTCTTTCAACTTTATCAAAATAATCCTAGGCTGATCCTAACCCTATCCCTTTCCCATGAATGGCAGAATGTTGCTTCTCAGAGAACACTGTCAACGATTTGCGAAAATTTGAGGGGAGTGCTTAAAGTACAAGATCATAAGATGGCTGATGTTACACCTACGCTGTATTGTGTCTGGTCCTTGTTGAGGGGAGTGCTTAAAGTACAAGATAGCCTGATGTTACACCTACGTTGTATCGTGTCTGGTCCTTCTTGAGGGGGGTATGTAAAGTACAAGATGGCCTGATGCTACACCTACGTTGCATCGTGTCTGGTCCCTGTTTGAGGGGAGTATGTAAAGTACAAGATGGCCTGATGCTACACCTACGCTGTATCGTGTCTGGTCCCTGTTTGAGGGGGGTATGTAAAGTACAAGATGGCCTGATGCTACACCTACGCTGTATCGTGTCTGGTCCTTGTTGAGGGGAGTGCTTAAAGTACAAGATGGCCTGATGCTACACCTACGTTGCATCGTGTCTGGTCCCTGTTTGAGGGGGGTATGTAAAGTACAAGATGGCCTGATGCTACACCTACGCTGTATCGTGTCTGGTCCTTGTTGAGGGGAGTGCTTAAAGTACAAGATGGCCTGATGTTACACCTACGTTGTATCGTGTCTGGTCCTTCTTGAGGGGGGTATGTAAAGTACAAGATGGCCTGATGCTACACCTACGTTGCATCGTGTCTGGTCCCTGTTGAGGGGGGTATGTAAAGTACAAGATGGCCTGATGCTACACCTACGTTGCATCGTGTCTGATCCTTGTTGAGGGGGGTATGTAAAGTACAAGATGGCCTGATGCTACACCTACGCTGTATCGTGTCTGGTCCCTGTTTGAGGGGGGTATGTAAAGTACAAGATGGCCTGATGCTACACCTACGTTGCATCGTGTCTGGTCCCTGTTTGAGGGGGGTATGTAAAGTACAAGATGGCCTGATGCTACACCTACGTTCATCGTTGTATTGTGTCTGATCCTTGTTGAGGGGGGTATGTAAAGTACAAGATGGCCTGATGCTACACCTACGTTCATCGTTGTATTGTGTCTGATCCTTGTTGAGGGGGGTATGTAAAGTACAAGTTGGCCTGATGCTACACCTACGTTCATCGTTGTATTGTGTCTGATCCTTGTTGAGGGGGGTATGTAAAGTACAAGATGGCCTGATGCTACACCTACGTTCATCGTTGTATTGTGTCTGATCCTTGTTGAGGGGGGTATGTAAAGTACAAGATGGCCTGATGCTACACCTACGTTCATCGTTGTATTGTGTCTGATCCTTGTTAAGGGGGGTATGTAAAGTACAAGATGGCCTGATGCTACACCTACGTTCATCGTTGTATTGTGTCTGATCCTTGTTGAGGGGGGTATGTAAAGTACAAGATGGCCTGATGCTACACCTACGTTCATCGTTGTATTGTGTCTGATCCTTGTTGAGGGGGGTATGTAAAGTACAAGATGGCCTGATGCTACACCTACGTTGCATCGTGTCTGGTCCTCGTTGAGGGGGGTATGTAAAGTACAAGATGGCCTGATGCTACACCTACGTTGCATCGTGTCTGGTCCCTGTTTGAGGGGGGTATGTAAAGTACAAGATGGCCTGATGCTACACCTACGTTCATCGTTGTATTGTGTCTGATCCTTGTTGAGGGGGGTATGTAAAGTACAAGATGGCCTGGTGTTACACCTACACTGTATCATGTCTGATCCTTGTTGAGGGGGGTATGTAAAGTACAAGATGGCCTGATGCTACACCTATGTTGCATCGTGTCTGGTCCCTGTTTGAGGGGGGTATGTAAAGTACAAGATGGCCTGATGCTACACCTACGTTCATCGTTGTATTGTGTCTGATCCTTGTTGAGGGGGGTGCTTAAAGTACAAGATGGCCTGGTGTTACACCTACACTGTATCGTGTCTGGTCCTTGTCGTAGATCTTCTTGAGGGGCACGTGGCTGGCGGCAAAGAAGTGTCCCAGCTTTGCCAGGTAGACCCCGTTGCGTAGACCCTCCTCCAGCTCCGTGGTCGGCGGCAGGTCTTCATTGATGCACGCCTGGATCCACCTGGTAACAGAATAAAAAATAAAACAATATAAATAAGCAAAGCTAAATCGTCCCAGTTTTCCTTGGCAAACTTCATTCCACAGCCTTTTGCCCAATTCTCTGATCCGTGATACAGGCCTGGATCCAGAGATGAACAACATCAACCATTATTTATATGGCGCTTTTATCTTGATATAAAAAAAATTTTTTTTAAAGTGTGCACACATTAACATATTACGCATTCACATAAACACACCAAACAAGATGGACAGGGAAGTAACATGCACACATTTAACACCAGACACACACACAGACACACTAGTACTACACACACAGACACACTACACACACACTGTGTGAGATGAGGTGCGTTGGACTTGGAGCTAGGGGGAAAAGGAATGCAGTTTAAATTCTGCATGTAAGTGTGAAGTCAGTAGTACACTCTGCAAATTGTGTGTGTCACTGTGTGTATGTGTGTGCACATGTGTGTTTATGCATGCGCCCACAAAGCATGAGATAGAGGGTAAGGAGAGAGAGAGAGAGAGAGAGAGAGAGAGAGAGAGAGAGAGAGAGAGAGAGAGAGAGAGAGAGAGGGGGGGGGGGGGAGAGAGAGAGAGAGAGAGAGAGAATACAAAATTTATGTTTAATCAGGTCAAGGCCATAGCCCCATACTGATGAAGTTCACGTAAACAAATCTGCATAAGAAAAAGAAGGAAGAAGCCAACATTCTACAAGCAAACACATCTTAGTTGAAATAGTGCACAACGCAATACTACTAAATCGAGAGACAGAGAGAGAGAGAGAGAGACAGAGAGACTGAAAGGTAGCACAATAGACAAAGACATGTCCTCTTGTAGTGTGACTGTCAGGTGTTTTCTTTGTGTTCCTGCTGTCCTGACAGTGTTGGTTGTGACTTCAACAGCAATCCATTGATCACGCCAGTGCTTCTAAAGCTGGTAAAAAGGAATGGTTACTGCCATAATGTGTGTGTGCATGCGTGTGTGTGCGTGTTGTGTTGTGTATGTGTACGCACGCATGTATACATGTGTGTTTATCATAGCTATGCTTGCACATGAGTGCGTTTCTGTGCATGTGTGTGCGTACATATGTGTGTACAAACTTTTGTATGTGTGTGTTTGCGTTGATTCCTTTTAAAACATGTACATCTAATGTGTTAGTAGTGTATCAATTGGTGTTTTCGCATTTCCATGATCTGAGCTATTTTTAGGCCCATGTCATCCCTCCGCTGTGAGCTGAGGACATGTGTTATTGACGTTTGGTGGAGTGGCTGGGGGTAACTATTGATTTTACCACACAATATCTACAGTGGACATGCCTCACTGCTCATGCAGGGGTCTGGGGGGGAAATATTGCCTTATAGTCCGTAAATATGGAAGAAAATTACAGATTAAATGGAATAACATGGTCAGGCAATTGCTTGTGCACGCACACATGCGCGCGCACACAACACACACACACACACACACACAGAGAGAAAGGGAGTGAAAAAGACAGAGGTGAATTTAATGTGGGTGCATAATGCAGCTAATCAGAATGTACAACATAGGGGGGGGGGTAAATTTATGCTAATCAGTGAGTTTGCTAAACACCCCTACTGCAAGTAAACATGCAACAAAGAGTGCTGACAATCGATAGCGTGCACATATGGCCATCACAATGTGTTACCTTGTTCATAACATCCTGTAACTTGAGAAGACAATATCAGAGAGAGAGACGGAGAGAGAGAGATGAGAGAGAGATGGAGAGAGAGAGAGAGAGAGAGAGAGAGAGAGAGAGAGAGAGAGAGAGAGAGAGAGAGAGAGAGAGACACGGAATGCAACACATTTTATTCAGAAAGGTCTTTGGCCCCTGTGAAGGGGGATCCGGGAACAATAAATATATGAAACAATGAAAAGAACTGGAAAACGATACTTGACAGCAAAAACTATGATATCAGTAGCTCTCTCAATTGGAATGCTTTTGACAAAAACATTCTTACTATCTTTATACCGCTTGGAGCTAAGCAGTAATTGCAATCAAAGCATGCAAGGGTGTCTATAGTATTTTCTTGGGATGAACTGTTGACGTAAATTTTCCAAAGCTGGACAACAGAATACTAAATGTATCTCATTTTCCTCATCTTGCATATACATAGGGAAAACTAGATCTGAGAGAGAGAGAGAGAGAGAGAGAGAGAGAGAGAGAGAGAGAGAGAGAGAGAGAGAGAGAGAGAGAGAGAGAGAGAGAGAGAGAGAGAGAGAGAGAGATGGGAGACAGAGACAGACTGATAGTGAGAGCAACAGTGTCACTGTACAACAAAGTGTAACAAGAGGCAAAGCCTTCAAGGCTCACTTGGGGGTGCTTAAGTACAAGACTGCCAACAAATGACTTTGAGATTGAGGGTCATAAACATGAGGGGGGTGATTAAAGTACAAATGAAACTATCGTTAATGGATACAACTTTTAAAAAAAGGAAGTGCCTTTGCTGAGAATCGAACCCTGAACCATTGGCATGACAGACACAGACACTCTAGATACCAATGAGCTATCAAGGCTATCAGTGTTGATGAGTTTCTTAACTCATGTTGTCTGTTGAATACTCTCTAACCCACTAATCTAAAATGTTATCTGTTTACAGTGTTGTTTTAAGTATTTAATTATTCAAATTATTGTTTGAAAGCTTACAAGTATAAACATCTATGTGTATTGAAAGTTTGAACAATGTACGCCTTCTATTTCCCGAGAAAATGCCAACGTTAAAGTTTGGAGATTAGACCATGGACACACACACACACACAACTGAACAACTATCATACTACAGACTCACTTCGTGTTACACGAGTGAGCCAACAACAAAAAAAGGGTTTTAAAACTACAAAAAACAAAGACAGAAGACAAAGAACAAACAAAGGTGAAGGGTTGTATTTGACATTGGACCCTTGCTTGTTGAATAATGAATGAAGTGCGCCCAATCCCTGTAACAATATATGATGGGCATTTGTCACCACTAACTGGAGAACAAGACTCACTCAATGTGGAAAGGAGGGAAAGAGTAAGAATGTCAGGATTTATGAAGAATAAGAAGAGAAAGGAGGGGAGGGAGATTTAGAAGAAGAGAGAGAGAGAGAGAGAGAGGAGAGAGAGAGAGAGAGAGAGAGAGAGAGAGAGAGAGAGAGAGAGAGAGAGAGAGAGAGAGAGAGAGAGAGAGAGAGAGAGAGAGAGAGAGAGAGAGAGAGAGAGAGAGAGAGAGAGAGAGAGAGAGAGAGAGAGAGAGAGAGAGAGAGAGAGAGAGAGAGAGAGAGAGAGAGAGACTGGACAACTTTATTTGAGAGAGAGAGAGAGAGAGAAGAGAGAGAGAGAGAAGAGGGATGGGGAGAAAAATGAAGGACCATGGTGAATGAGATGCAACATACAATGGAACATGTCATACCTTACAATCACCAGGACATTCGTGAACACATGGGAAAGCACATTTAACTTCATGAACGGAGGCCACAGCCCCATTACACTTGAGAGAGAGAGAGAGAGAGAGAGAGAGAGAGAGAGAGAGAGAGAGAGAGAGAGAGAGAGAGAGAGAGAGTGAGAGAGGTAAACACTTAGGTAGGATGTACTTAGCACAGGCAAAATCCCTAGGTGGGCCTGTGGTTGACTCTGCAGCCTTTGTTATGTGTGACATCACATGCATTGTTATTCATTGTGTTAAAAAGATGAACATAACAAGGTGTTTAGAGAAGCCCTTCATTCTCAGCCCGTAACTTCCTAAAGTCTGAGGGGGCTGGCTGGGCCACACCCACATCATAAATACGTTCTGAGTTATACATACCACTAAGCTTTACAAAACGATAATCAAGTTTTAAAATGTTTTTCCCCACAGAACGTATATCTTTATTTCTATAGGTTTGTTTTGTCTATTTCCAGTTAGGTCTACCGGTTAAGTAATTTACCGCCTATATAGTCGTGTGACTCTTGACCCTTTAACTGTTAAACTTAAACCACCTTAGTAGTCCAAAACAAACTTGACCATCCAACTGACCACCTACAGTCCCAAAAAATAAATGGCCACATATTTTCCAAAGACGATACTGACCATTCATTGCCCATGCTATAAGTCAGAGAAACCACCATCTTTCTACAGAGATTAAACTTGAAATATTAAACAAAATATGGTCATTTTGACCACAGGAGGCCCAGGTCAAAGAGTAAAGAAAAAAGGCTTCTCCTTTGTTTTACACAATGCTCCTAACACTGGCCTTTGTTCTGCAAACAAACAAACACACAAACAGGGGAACACAGGAATACATAGTACAGGATTTTATTCATGTTTAAAAGTCTGAAAGCGTGATATATAGAGTGGGGAAGGGAAGGAGGGAGAGAGGGGTGGGGGTTAGGAAGAGGACAGATATAGAAAGAGAGGACAGACAGACACAGAGAGGACAGACAGACACAGAGAGGACAGACACAGAAAGAGAGGTGGAGATGGGGAGAGGAATAGAGAGACAATGTCAGTGACAACGACAACGGTAAAAGCATTGGCCTGGAGTGGCCATTTTAAATACTTAGAACGCATTATTTCCCATATTAACAAATAACAAACACGAGAGAGAGAGAGAGAGAGAGAGAGAGAGAGAGAGAGAGAGAGAGAGAGAGAGAGAGAGAGAGAGAGAGAGAGAGAGAGAGAGAGAGAGAGGGGGAGAGTGTCACAGAGAGGGGGGGAGGGTGTCACACAAAGAGACAGAGATAGACAAGGACAGAAGGGATGAGGAAGGAGGGTAGAGTGAAAAATGAAGAGGGGAGGTGGGGGGGGGCAGTCTTTCAACTTATTTAAAGCGGTGAAGACTGAATGTGAATACCTAGCACTTTGGCTATTCCTCATAGAATATTACCTAGCACCTCGGCTGTTCATGTATTTTTTATAATCATCACACAACAGTGTGTATGTCGATCGATATTTCGTCTACAACAGGTGGAAAGTGTCTAGGGAAGTGTGTGTGTGTGTGTGTGTGTGTGTGTGTGTGTGTGTGTGTGTGTGTGTGTGTGTGTGTGTGTGTGTGTGTGTGTGTGTGCTGTGCGTGTGCGTGTGCATGTGTGTGTGTTCCTGTGTGTGCGCACGCGCGTGTGTGTGTGTGTGTGTGTGCGCATGCACATGTGCATGCATCTCTTTCTCACACAAGCACATGTATGTGCGCACACACATACATCGCACACACACAGGCACACACACACACATCCCTTAGCGATGTTGTTTTACATGCTTGAACTATTTGTCTTCTGCACAGAAACAGCTCAGCTGAGTTAAACCAAAGACGCTTAGCTTACATAAAGCTAAGTTGCTAAGTGTCTTTAGTGAAACAAGCAACCTGTTCCCCTCACTTAATTGGACAGTGTAAAAAGGCCTTAATCTCCTACACATCTTGTGTGTCACCACCTTGTCTCATACTCATAGAATAGATTTATCAGGGGGCTTTGTACCACACAACACTGTACCACTATTATTGCCATACCTCGGTGTCACTAAAAATATTAGGTGCCAGCCTTAGTCATAGCAGTAAGGTGTTATTTTCAAGTGTCCATATTACTAACAATCATTAGTGTCCAGTCTGGTAGCAAGGCCCTAGCTAATGCTATTCCTTAGCGGTATCTGTGTAATTGAAGGAGGGGGCTAATAGCAACCAACGTGACAACCTGCACTGCCCAAACTGTCCAGTCCTGGTTGATCGCTTCACCGACAGTAATTAAATTGGAAAAAGTATGTGTGTGTGTGTGTGTGTGTGTGTGTGTGTGTGTGTGTGTGTGTGTGTGTGGGTGGGGGGGGGGGGAGGAAGAAAGTAGAGTAGTTTTTTTTTAATCTTATCAGTATCAGATGCCATTTGAACTTTCAAGGAGTCAGTGTGTGTGTGTGTGGAGACAGAGAGAGAGAGAGAGAGAGAGAGAGAGAGAGAGAGAGAGAGAGAGAGAGAGAGAGAGAGAGAGAGAGAGAGAGAGAGAGAGAGAGAGAGAGAGAGAGAGAGACAGAGACACAGAGAGAGAGAGAGAGAATCATTTTCACACATT
>CM065685.1:64016525-64024025 GCA_017654935.2 Phymorhynchus buccinoides
GTACAGAGCTGTCCAATCAGTCAAATGACCACCAAAGGCTGCAGTACAGAGCTGTGCAGTGCAGATCCTGTCCAATCAGTCAAATGACCATCAAAGGCTGCAGTACAGAGCTGTCCACTCAGTCAAATGTCAAAGGCTGCAGTACAGAGCTGTCCAATCAGTCAAATGACCATCAAAGGCAAATGACCATGCAGTACAGAGCTGTCCAATCAGTCAAATGACCATCAAAGGCTGCAGTGCAGAGCTGTCCAATCAGTCAAATGACCATCAAAGGCTGCAGTACAGAGCTGTCCAATCAGTCAAATGACCATCAAAGGCTGCAGTACAGAGCTGTCCAATCAGTCAAATGACCATCAAAGGCTGCAGTACAGAGCTGTCCAATCAGTCAAATGACCATCAAAGGCTGCAGTACAGAGCTGTCCAATCAGTCAAATGACCATCAAAGGCTGCAGTACAGAGCTGTCCACTCAGTCAAATGACCATCAAAGGCTGCAGTACAGAGCTGTCCACTCAGTCAAATGACCATCAAAGGCTGCAGTACAGAGCTGTCCAATCAGTCAAATGACCAGCTGTCCAAAGGCTGCAAAGGCTGCAGTACAGAGCTGTCCACTCAGTCAAATGACCATCAAAGGCTGCAGTACAGAGCTGTCCACTCAGTCAAATGACCATCAAAGGCAAATGACCATCAAAGGCTGCAGTACAGAGCAGTCAAAGTGCAGTCAAAGACCATCAAAGGCTGCAGTACAGAGCTGTCCACTCAGTCAAATGACCATCAAAGGCTGCAGTACAGAGCTGTCCACTCAGTCAAATGACCATCAAAGGCTGCAGTACAGAGCTGTCCACTCAGTCAAATGACCATCAAAGGCTGCAGTACAGAGCTGTCCAATCAGTCAAATGACCATCAAAGGCTGCAGTACAGAGCTGTCCAATCAGTCAAATGACCATCAAAGGCTGCAGTACAGAGCTGTCCACTCAGTCAAATGACCATCAAAGGCTGCAGTGCAGAGCTGTCCACTCAGTCAAATGACCATCAAAGGCTGCAGTGCAGAGCTGTCCAATCAGTCAAATGACCACCAAAGGCTGCAGTACAGAGCTGTCCACTCAGTCAAATGACCATCAAAGGCTGCAGTACAGAGCTGTCCACTCAGTCAAATGACCATCAAAGGCTGCAGTACAGAGCTGTCCAGCTGTCAGTCAAATGACCAGTACAAAGGCTGCAGTACAGAGCTGTCCAATCAGTCAAATGACCATCAAAGGCTGCAGTACAGAGCTGTCCAGTCAAATGACCATCAAAGGCTGCAGTACAGAGCTGTCCACTCAGTCAAATGACCATCAAAGGCTGCAGTACAGAGCTGTCCAATCAGTCAAATGACCACCAAAGGCTGCAGTGCAGAGCTGTCCAATCAGTCAAATGACCATCAAAGGCTGCAGTACAGAGCTGTCCAATCAGTCAAATGACCATCAAAGGCTGCAGTACAGAGCTGTCCAATCAGTCAAATGACCATCAAAGGCTGCAGTACAGAGCTGTCCACTCAGTCAAATGACCATCAAAGGCTGCAGTACAGAGCTGTCCAGTCAGTCAAATGACCATCAAAGGCTGCAGTACAGAGCTGTCCAATCAGTCAAATGACCATCAAAGGCAGCAAAGGCTGCAGAGCTGTCCAATCAGTCAAATGACCATCAAAGGCTGCAGTACAGAGCTGTCCAACAGTACAGAGCTGTCACTCAGTCAAATGTCAAATGACCAGTCAAATGACCATCAAAGGCTGCAGTACAGAGCTGTCCAATCAGTCAAATGACCACCAAAGGCTGCAGTGCAGAGCTGTCCAATCAGTCAAATGACCATCAAAGGCTGCAGTACAGAGCTGTCCAATCAGTCAAATGACCATCAAAGGCTGCAGTACAGAGCTGTCCAATCAGTCAAATCCAATCAGTCAAATGACCATCAAAGGCTGCAGTACAGAGCTGTCCAATCAGTCAAATGACCATCAAAGGCTGCAGTACAGAGCTGTCCAATCAGTCAAATGACCATCAAAGGCTGCAGTGCAGAGCTGTCCAATCAGTCAAATGACCATCAAAGGCTGCAGTACAGAGCTGTCCAATCAGTCAAATGACCATCAAAGGCTGCAGTGCAGAGCTGTCCAATCAGTCAAATGACCACCAAAGGCTGCAGTGCAGAGCTGTCCACTCAGTCAAATGACCACCAAAGGCTGCAGTGCAGAGATGTCCACTCAGTCAAATGACCACCTCAGCTATCTAGCTCCTTCTGTTTCAATATTAGATGAGTCGGCATGGATATCTGTTGCACAGGGAAGGTGGAGAGAAGTAGAGAGAGAGAGGGGGGGGGGGAGAAGAGAGAGACAGGTAGAGACAGAGAGAGAGAGAGATAGTGAGAGAGGGAGGGAGGGAGGGAGGGGGATACAGTTGTATGGGGTTGGATTTTATTCACAATATTAATAATGCCAGCTGCTTCCAGTGTGTGTGTGGGGGGAGGGGTGTGTGCGCCGCTGGTGTGCTTGCACGTATGCCCATGTATGTGTACATGTACGGCTTAGATAGGGATTTTTGCACACAGACAATGTCGACAGCCTGTGGGTGAACCAGCTGTTGTCTGCTATGTTAAAATGACCTCCAGTCACCTCCAAAGGTGTCAGTGAAAAACAAATCAAAACAATGGCAAAAACTACCCTTACTGGGCATATTGCAGGGGAGAGTGAGAGACACAAAGGGTGTGTGGATGTGTGTGCGTCTCTTACTCACTGTCCCCTGTTTGTGTGTGTGTGTGTGTGTGTGCGTGTGTGTGCGTGTGCGTGCGTGCATGTGTGTGTGCATGCATGTGTGTGTGCATGTGTGTGTGTGTATGTGCGTGCGCATGGATTCACATGCGTGAGTGCGTGTGTATGCGTGTGCGCACGTGTTTGCATGTGTGTGTGTGTGTGTGTGCGTGTGTGCGCTAGCATACAGTGTTCCACACCTTAACAGATTAGTGAAAAAGAAGTTACATGCAAGCACAGGTATACAAGTTTACACAGCCAAACAAACACGACATACATTGTGACACCCTAAACCTTACTAATCTGAATGCCCAGTGTCTGCTAATAAAGTAAACAATGATTAGTCCGTCACCAAGACGGACTATTGCGATGGGCTGGTTTGTATTTTTGTTTGTTTGTTTGTTTGTTTATTTTTCTGTCTGTCCCAAGGATATCTCCCGAACCGCTTGACTGAATCGCGTCAAATTTTGTGTGAAGGTGTGCCTCCTTAATAGGAAGAGATCGGCGCAAACCATTTTGCCGTCGTGACCTTGACCTTGACGTACGACCTTGAAAACCGAAAATCTATTTTTAGCCATATCTCGGGCACCGATCAACATAGGATGTTGAAACTTGGTATGAAGGTGGTTTGGCTTATGCCCGTTCTGATGATGGCATACCGATCAAGGTCAAGGTCAAGGTCAAAAAGATCGCTGGAGCCTGAAAATCGGAGGGTCATTTGTTTCTCCTTCTGTCTGTCCCAAGGATATCTTTCGAACGGGTTGACAGAATCACGTCAAATTTTGTGTGCTGGTGTGTCACCAAGACAGAAAGGCATCCGCGCAAACCATTTTGCCGTCGTGACCTTGACCTTGGCGTACGACCTTGAAAACCGAAAATCTTTCAGGGGCCATAACTCCCACACCGTTAGTGTTAGAGTCTTCAAATTTGGCATGAAGGTACTTTGGCTTATGCCCGTTCTGATGGTGGCATACCGATCAAGGTCAAGGTCACGGTCCGGGCGATCAGTAGGCCTTGAAAGTGGTAGGGGTCTACAACATTGGGTTTTAAGCCATATTTTCCACATTGGTACTTGACAGAAGCGATTCAGATTGTGTGTGGTACTGTATACCCTAGAGAAGAAAACATCCGAGCATAAATTATCACCATGCTGACCTTGACCTTGAAGTGTGACCTTGAAAACCGAAATTTCCTTCTTTGCGCTATATGTTTCTTCTTCAAGCTGTATCTCGTGAACTAGAAGACAGAATCCCTTCCAATTTTGTGTCAGGATGTGACACTCTACAGGGTGTCGCAAGTGCGTGGCATTGCTGGTGACGGACATGTCTGCCGCTCGGCGACGCCCTTGTTTCCAAATGTATGCACGAAACGTCTGAGACAGGCTAATTGTCTGAATTTCAATGCATCAGGACCGTTCTCCCTTCAGTAACTAGAGCGTTAAGACATTATATGACCAGCCGGGAGGCACATTTTCTGCTCCAGTGACCTTGACCTTTGACCGTAATTTACAAAGTTGGCCTAGATATCCTAACTACCTATGCACATGCCAACATTTGAGCCCCCTAGGTCCATCCGTTCAAACGTTATCATGTTAACACACATAGTCAGCCAGGAATAAACAGACAGACATCATTGAAGTGAAAACATTACCACAATACCAGCTTCGCTTGCGGCTGGAAATCTGTACACATTGCAGGCTAAACGAAGCTGGTCCAGTAACCTTGGAACAACCCCCAAATGGCTAGAACAGGTCTTAAACGATTTCTGCCTGCACTGATAGAGAGAGGAGTCAATCAATGGCGCTAATGATAAATAATGACCAGTGCATTATGGTTGAAACTAATGGTTGAATCAATAACGCAGGGCTTTTACAGGCCCAGTAGAAGTCCTTTAGAACAGCTTTACCCCCATGTGTGCGTGCATTTGTGCAGGCGTGCATGCATCTCTGTGCGTGCGTGTGGACCTGCCTGCATACATGTTGTGGGTGTGTGGCAGCCATAAAGTAAATAATATGGCATCTCTATGGCATCTCTATGGCATCTCTGTGCGTGCGTGTGGACCTGCCTGCATACATGTTGTGGGTGTGTGGCAGCCATAAAGTAAATAATATGGCATCTCTATGGCATCTCTATGGCATCTCTGTGCGTGCGTGTGGACCTGCCTGCATACATGTTGTGGGTGTGTGGCAGCCATAAAGTAAATAATATGGCATCTCTATGGCATCTCTATGGCATCTCTGTGCGTGCGTGTGGACCTGCCTGCATACATGTTGTGGGTGTGTGGCAGCCATAAAGTAAATAATATGGCATCTCTATGGCATCTCTGTGCGTGCGTGTGGACCTGCCTGCATACATGTTGTGGGTGTGTGGCAGCCATCCATAAAGTAAATAATATGGCATCTCTATGGCATCTCTATGGCATCTCTGTGCGTGCGTGTGGACCTGCCTGCATACATGTTGTGGGTGTGTGGCAGCCATAAAGTAAATAATATGGCATCTCTATATGGCATCTCTATGGCATCTCTATGGCATCTCTGTGCGTGCGTGTGGACCTGCCTGCATACATGTTGTGGGTGTGTGGCAGCCATAAAGTAAATAATATGGCATCTCTATGGCATCTCCAATCCATAAAGTAAATAATATGGCATCTCCATGGCATCTCATGGCAAAGTAAATGCGTATGGCATCTCTATGGCATCTCCAATCCATAAAGTAAATAATATGGCATCTCTATGGCATCTCCAATCCATAAAGTAAATAATATGGCATCTCTATGGCATCTCTGTGCGTGCGTGTGGACCTGCCTGCATACATGTTGTGGGTGTGTGGCAGCCATAAAGTAAATAATATGGCATCTCTATGGCATCTCCAATCCATAAAGTAAATAATATGGCATCTCTATGGCATCTCCAATCCATAAAGTAAATAATATGGCATCTCTATGGCATCTCCAATCCATAAAGTAAATAATATGGCATCTCTATGGCATCTCCAATCCATAAAGTAAATAATATGGCATCTCTATGGCATCTCCAATCCATAAAAAACCGACAGACTTCATTTCATCAAGACATGGAGGGAAGCTGACAGTCCACACAGGCCAGCTCTATCTTCCACTAACATTTTCAATCAATTTATTATGAAATAACTGTGTCTGACACGCTTCAGAAAAAAATGCTTTCTGTCCTAACGTGCTTGTATGTGTGCGTGTGTCACAGTGTTTGTGTGTGTCACAGTGTGTGTGTGTGTGTGTGTGTGTGTGTGTGTACGTGCATGCGTGCGCGCGCGTGTCACAGTGTTTGTGTGTGTCACAGTGTGTGTGTGTGTGTGTGTGTGTACGTGCATGCGTGTATGTGTGTTCATGACTGTGTTGTGCGTGCGCGTCTGTATGACTGTGTGTGTGCACTGACATATATGGATATGTCTCAATGCGAGTGCGTTGGTGCATGCGTTAAACTTAATGTGTGTGTGTGTGTGTGTGGTGTGTGTGTGTACGCGCACATGTGCGTGTGTGTGTGTGTGTGTGCATGCATGTCTTTGTGTCAGTGTGTGTGCATGCGTGTGTGTGTTTGCTTGTGTGTGTGTGCGTGTCTGTATATATTTTGTATTATATGTGTGTACGTGCGTACATCTGTGTGTGCGCACTTACAGACCATGCATATGTGTGCGAGTGCTTAGTGCACACATTAAACTGGCAGAGTAACCTGATGATGATCCTCCGGGTCACAGTGATCACTTTACAGAAACACAGGAGACGTCAGTGATGGATGGATTGCACTCTGCAATGTGCCCAGTTTGTATGACAGAGATAGTCAGATACAGACAGAGAGAATGCGAATGCGAATGCGAATGGTTTATTCAAAAGGCCTTGGCCACATTTGAAGGGGGGAAACATGAACATTCAAACAATACATTCATCTAATTTATATATATATATCTCTGATCTTAAATGCATGATAAAGAAAAATAGCAAAACATTTTATAACATTTTCATTACTAGAGGAGAGTAGCATTATAAGCTTAAACAGACAGGGATTACGAATGAACTTAGCAGGAATAAGTTTTCTTCTGAGATCATCATATAATGAACAGATGAATACAAAATGAACTTCATCTTCAATTACATTGCGACAATAAGGACATAATAACTCAATTTCTTTATGAACCCTGTAATAAAAATAATGTTTGTTTAAATCTGATATTCCAAATCTGAATTTAGTTAGTATTCTTTTTAGATGTCTGTTTAATTGCATAGTCATATACAAAGGAACTAAATGAGACGAATTGATTAAACTGTACATATCATATCTTCTGCTGTCTTCCAAATGTGCATGCCAATCCTGCCATTGACATTCAATCAACCTATCACGAAACATACGTAAAAACTCAACTTTGTTTCCTACACCCTGATTAATCCATACAAAACCAAAACCAAATTCAAATAACTTTATCCTTACTCTAGTTACCCAATTCGTCTTGCCTCTCACATCCAAAATATACAACATATTATAAGCTTTACGTGGCAATCTGAACGCATTCATTTCTGTAAGTCTTAGCCAAAAGCGAATACATTTTACAGCTGAAGGAACATATAAAGGAAAACGCTTTGTCTCACCATAAACAAGGTTATTTGGTGTTTTGATAGAAACTCCTAAAAACTTTTTCAGAGCAAATAAATGGATTTTTTCACAATGAATATTAGCAGTATCTAGTCCCCAGATTTCAGC
>CM065685.1:64031525-64059025 GCA_017654935.2 Phymorhynchus buccinoides
CTCCTATTTGGCTCCTCATTTTCCGTAATCAGGGGTCATGTGACCCATGAAGTTCAAAAACAATCTGCCGCTCTGCTAAAGTGACAAAGCCTTTAGACAGTGGACATAGAATTATTTGCCCTGTTGTCGCTGAGGCCGGAAACATGAAGTGTCTGAGCATCACTGTGACAGGTCAAGTGGCCTGTCTGTGAACACACACTGCACACTGGCTGCATTGAATTTCAAAGTGTCTGTATGCATACATGTGTAGATCGACTTGGTCCTTTATTCTTCTTCGTCTTCTGCTTTCCCAGGTCATATGGCCATAATGGGTAAGCTACATATATGTGTTCGTTTTTTCACTGGTCTCCCTGCTGCATTCAGCCGACACATTCCGATTTTGGAGGAGCTCAAAGAAGAAAATTATTTTAGAAGACGTTTTGAGGGGAGAGGGGGACAAGAGAACGGGAGAAGTAAAAAAAATAGTAGATAGCAAGCAAAGGAAAAGGCAGAGTCAAAGATACTGATAGATTAGAAGTTCTATTGCTCACATATAACTTCCAGAAGGTATACATATATATGTACAGAACTTCCTCTAATCCGTCCCTCTCTTTGACTCTGCCCTTTGCCTTTGCTTTCTGTCATCTATTCTAATTTCTATTCTAATTCATTCTGGCTTTGGCCCATTCTCCTGCCTTGAAAAACAACAACTCTCCTTTGAGTTTGAGCTCCTCCGAAATTGGAATGCGTTGGCCGAATGTAGCGGGGAGACCAGTGAAAACTGAAAACCAGACACATACCTACCTCACCTATTATGGCCATGCTATGGCCATGTACTGATGTAGCGGGGAGACCAGTGAAAACTGAAAACCAGACACATACCTACCTCACCTATTATGGCTATGTTATGGCTATATTATGGCCTGGGAACGCAGAAGAAGAAGAGAAAAGTTTACCAAGCTACCATTGGATCCCATGGTAAGGGTGAAGGGAAGGGAAGGGATTAATAGAGTGAGGTGTCCCATGGTTTGTGGAAAAATCAGCCTAGGGCAATACAAGGCAAACTGTACTGTAATTGTGGGGGGAAAGGTCATCAAACACATACATGTCCCAGATGGGATCCCATCAATAATGTACAGCATAATTTACCTTGTACTACACACTGAAGGAAAGTGTGTGTGTGTGTGTGTGTGTGTGTGTGTCGTACCAAAAACTGATACACATAGTCTAGAACTTAGCTAATAATACATATATATGTCTACCAGCCAGTCCTGTGCGAACAAGCATGGACATGCTGAAATTTGTTTACAGTAAAGAAGCCTTGCACAGGTGGTATCCTCACTCTCTCCGCCAAAAATAACTTTTCCAACTTCAAGCCAAAGCGTCCTTGGTCAGACGTCATGCCATGAAGGTAAACAACTGAACGTGAGGCTGGGGACTGTAGCAGGGACCATGTCCTGGGAATATGGACTGTAAGACACGCCATTCCATGAAGGTAAACCACTGAACGTGAGGCTGGGGACTGTAGCAGGGACCATGTCCTGGGAATATGGACTGTAAGACACGCCATTCCATGAAGGCAAACAACTGAACGTGAGGCTGGGGACTGTAGCAGGGACCATGTCCTGGGAATATGGACTGTAAGACACGCCATTCCATGAAGGTAAACCACTGAACGTGAGGCTGGGGACTGTAGCAGGGACCATGTCCTGGGAATATGGACTGTAAGACACGCCATTCCATGAAGGTAAACCACTGAACGTGAGGCTGGGGACTGTAGCAGGGACCATGTGGTGGACTGTAAGACACGCCATGCCATGAAGGTAAACCACTGAACGTGAGGCTGGGGACTGTAGCAGGGACCATGTCCTGGGAATATGGACTGTAAGACACGCCATGCCATGAAGGTAAACAACTGAACGTGAGGCTGGGGACTGTAGCAGGGACCATGTCCTGGGAATATGGACTGTAAGACACGCCATGCCATGAAGGTAAACCACTGAACGTGAGGCTGGGGACTGTAGCAGGGACCATGTCCTGGGAATATGGACTGTAAGACACGCCATGCCATGAAGGTAAACAACTGAACGTGAGGCTGGGGACTGTAGCAGGGACCATGTCCTGGGAATATGGACTGTAAGACACGCCATGCCATGAAGGTAAACAACTGAACGTGAGGCTGGGGACTGTAGCAGGGACCATGTGGTGGACTGTAAGACACGCCATGCCATGAAGGTAAACCACTGAACGTGAGGCTGGGGACTGTAGCAGGGACCATGTGGTGGACTGCAGGATACGCCCGACTGAACACAGCATGTACAGCAAGTCCGTGATTGGAACTGGTAATTGTGGTATTAGAAATAGAATAGCGGCAATAATCCCATTATAAAGAATGGATAGTATTTTGATTTTTTTAAAAAATCCAGTTTACGATCCTCATTATCTAGCTCTTATTGCTTTAACTGTGTGCATACATGTGCGTGTGTGTGTGCGTGTGTGTGTGTGTGTGTGTGTGTGTGTGTGTGTGTGTGTATGCATGCATGCGTGCGTGCGTGTTCCAGTTTCACTCCACTTTCATTATCTGGAGAGCCATCACAGCTCAATGTGTTTCCTGTAAAAGGTTACACAGCTTCCTGTCGGCCTTACACTGACACGAACCACAGTGAAACACCGTCACTGGACTGCCCTGTCCTTGGTCTTTCACTGTCTGTCTCTCACAGACACACACACACAGTGTCTGAGTGGGTGGGTGAACGTCACTGGGTGCATAAGTGTGATAATTGCTGCCATTTTTAAAGATGTTGAAAAAGGAATTATAATCGAAAATTTGTGCTCTCAAATGGGGTGTTTGTACCAACCCAAAATAGCTAAAGTTCTAGATTTTGTCTGCTAAGTGTGTAATCAGATATGCGCAAGAAAATCAACCCATCATTTTCAAGTTCGCTGTTGACGTCTGACACTATGTGAGAGTAACAGACAGGTGCGACACATTCAGGTGTCAACAACCGGCAATACATCACGGTCATCATCATGATTCATCATCTTCATCATCATCACAATCAACTTTAAATACAATCATCCTCCGAAGTCGGAGTGTGGCTAAGCACGTGGCGGGCTAATCAAAAGCGGTCACACATGTATGTAATGTTCTCATCCCTGGTTGGTGCATTTGTACCATAGTGTTCAAGTGTTTCGGCTGTTGGGATGATCCCTAGAGTCTTTAAGCCAGGGTATGTGAACAAGACAACATCATTAAGTACAATCTAGAGAGAAGACAATCTGTCACAGAGGCAGACTGAGTTTCCAGACTAAGCTTAGGGAGACAGAACCACTCTCCTTCTATCGGATGGCATCAGGGTGCAAATGCATGAACCAGCATGGCTGGCCAAGTTGGGTCTAAACCAAAGGCATGGACAAAACTAAAACAGCAGCAGACAGATCTGATTTATAATTATACTGCAAGTTCTTCTTCTTCTTCTTCTTCTGTGGTGGTGGCCAGCTTCTTTTTATAGTTCTAAGTAAATGCACACACTTTAGGGGGTGATCAAAGAAAAAGCAGCAGAAGACAGAGAAAAGAATAAAAAGGCAAAGACAAAAATCAGCCACCACACATAGTCTACTTGAATTTACTTGGGTCCAGTAGAAAAATATAAGATGCAGCACAAAAAAAATATATATAAAAATCCTATTTCTGGACTGGGATGGGATATTTACAGGGAGCTGGCAGCTAATTTTCACGTTTGCCCCCAGGAAACTGGTAACTAGCCGACCCTAGACACTCCATAAGGCAGTGCCCAGGCCCCAACCAAAAGGACAAACAAACAAGTCCCTAACTACTGGGGTAAAAAATACAATCTTCCTCCGAATCAGTAACAGTCCAAGACAGTGGCAAAGTAAGGACTGAGACCGAGTGAAACTGAAAGTCCATGCATGAGCCTCCCGGATTAACCGAAAAGCGACAAGCACTAATTCCTGATCCCACCCCCTCTCGCTTCCCCCCTTTTTGCTCCCCCCCCCCCCCCCCCCCTCTCTCGTCACTAATTCCTAATTCTCTCTCTCTCTCTCAGGAGCTGTTGACTTCTTGCTGCCTCTATAATGTCCGTAGGTGCTTGGCTTGGCTTGGTAATCGGCTTTTCCGCCGTGACACAGTATAGATCTGCTATGGCGGTAAACTACTGGAACAGCGAAAGCAGAGACACTGTTTGGTGAACGGGGCCAACTCACACATCCAATGTCAGTCGTACGACTGTTCAACTGTGACGACGTCTGAGAGGCATGATTCTCGCCAAATACTAAGTGTCTACATGAATCTGATGAAATCTTACTATGATTTCCGTTCACTGTATTGGTTTACAAAACATCTTTATTCACAACTTTCCAATGAAATGAACAATAATGAGGCTTAAGGGGACAAGCATACACTTCACTACTCCTGTTGACTCCAATACACGAATCTGGTGACATATCTGTATCACTATCACAATAGCAGACATTTTATGACAGTCATGTAAGCGGTGCAGGCCTATATCATATAGGCTGTATCATATAGAATATCATATATTCTCAAAATAAAATAAAGTTGAGTGGAAAAGTTGTCAATGAATATAGCATATGAAAATTGACAACTTTTCCACTCAACTTTATTTTATTTTGTCCTGATACCAAACAAGGATAGTAGGATAAAATAGTAGGATTAGTTTATACAGTAAATAATATGTCATGAGAATTATGCCTCACAAATGTCAGTTGTATGGCTGTACGGCTGCAGTTGGACAAGTGGGTTGATCCCTCAGCTTAAGGCAGCTAAATAAAGCTCCTCTGGTTGTATACCTCTAGGAAATAATGGCTATTTATGCACACATCACCTGATTTGTGAGTGTGGTTGTAAGTTGTGAGAGGTTGGCCACATTGCAGAGAAATGATTAATTTCCTTGTGGCATTAAATGGCTCGGTGACTTCACACTAGTATCACAGGTCTGAAAACTAAGTCTTGTTGGTGTCCGTGGGCGCCTTGCTTTGTACACGTTTTTAGCTAAGTTTTGTGCTTAGCAGAGAGGGATCTGTGTGTGTGTGTGTGTGTGTGTGTGTGTGTGTGTGTGTGTGTGTGTGTGTGTGTGTGTACTGTGTGTGTGTGTGTGTGTGTGTGTGTGTGTGTGTGTGTGTGTGTGTGTGTGTGTGTGTGTGTGTGTGGGCATAAACATGCCTCATTTGCCTGCAAGCATCAATATCTAGACAAATTTATGCAAGCATGTGTGACTGATTGCGTATCTAAAATGTGTGTGTGCATGTGCACATGTATACACATGTATGAGTGTTGCAAGCAGGTATGCCTGCTCAAGCATGCGTAAATCAAGTGCTACTAAATGGCAAACAATTTTGCAGTGAAAATGTGACGCATTAACTTTATGCATTTACTGTTATGTCTGACATACCGTATTTTACAGACTATAAAGTTCTATAAGGCGATACTTTTTCCCCAGACTGAGACCCCTGCGCCTTATAATGTGACTGATAATACAGTAAGAAAATAGAATAACAAAATCTGATTTTTTGATTAAAAATATTTGGGGGTGCGCCTTATAATCAGGTGCGCTTTGAAGTCCATAAAATACGGTACAATTAAGAAGCACAGACAAGAAAATGATAGTAATGTGAAACACTCATATTTTTAAATACATGTATGTATTTAGCAACAAACATAACTGCAACTAATGAGTAAACTGACCACGGGGCAAATAAGTGTAAATTGTACACACATACATACATGTATACAGTGTAATTACACGCCCAAGACAGCATCGATCATTCTGACTCACCGTGACACATAGCAATGTTCCCCTACTAAATTCTAATGTTAAAGTACACCAATTTATATATATATATAGTATATTACATATAGCCCCTGGCTACAGCAATGTATATCAATGTACACTGAACACAGGCAGCATGCTTTATTCAAGGCACCAACACTAGCTCATCTCATCTCTCAGAGCTCCCAATTGTCCCGCAAAACAAGGGGTCCCAGGGACTCCTTCACTTACAGCATAGAGGGTCCTAGAGGAGGGATACAGGGTCCCAATGACATTGTGAATGCTACAAATAATGTTTTTAGTGTGGGACCCCCTGCACATTCTTTAAGAATCCTTTAGAATTTTAGTGCTTCATAGACCCCCAAATGGGGGTCCCTGGGAGCCTTGTCTCTCTCACTGTCTCTTTCATGTTGATGTCGATGAATGACAGGATTGAGAGTGTGAGGTCTAAATTAAATTGTGGTGTGTGTTTTTGTCCTATTTTTACATGTTCAGTGCTTTGATGCCTCCAGGCACATTATTTCCCATAATCAATACATTCAAAACACTTTAATTGTTCAATGCTCTCTCTCTTTATCCCTCTGCGCGCGTTGTGTGTGTGTGTGTGTGTGTGTGTGTGTGTGTGTGTTGTGTGTTGTGTGTGTGTGTGTGTGTGTTGTGTGTGCAAGCACATGTATATGTGTGCACACTTCCATTTTGGTTTGTAGGTTAGTTACAGTTTGGCTTAGAGTTAGACTATATTGGATGAGGATAAAATAAGATGCACTGCGCACACTCCACAACAATTACAATCATATGGAGTTGACAATTCACACATTTTACTGATCCAGGCCTTCTGTCCATGTCAGAGGGAAGGGGGCTACAAAAGGAAAAATAACAATGATAACAAATCAACAGCGTCGCTAACTATATTACAAAGCGAACATAGTCATGGAGTTGACAGAGACACTGAAACAGACTTGAGATAGAGACATATCATGGAACAGACATGAGAACTATAGAGACATCATGCAAACAGACATGAGATAGACATATCATGGAACAGTCATGAGATAGAGACGTATCATGCAGACAACATGAGAACTATAGACTCTATGTCTATAAGTATAATAGAGACATATCATGGAACAGACAACATGAGATAGACTAGAGACATATCATGCAGACAACATGAGAACTATAGAGACATATCATGGAACAGACATGAGATAGACTCATAGAGACATATCATGCAAACAGACATGAGATAGACATATCATGCAAACAGACTTGAGATCTATAGAGACATCATGCAAACAGACAATATGAGATAGACATATCATGGAACAGACAACATGAGACAGACATATCATGCAAACAGACTTGAGATAGAGACGTCATGCAAACAGACAACATGAGAACTATAGACACATAATGCACAGACAGAACGACCAAACAGAGAAAAAGACGGAGTGACAAAACGGGGTAATAGCTCAGAAAAAGAGGACAGACAAAAAAGGAAGGATTTAAATGCAAATGGTGCGTGGGGGTGGTGTATGAGGGAGGGGACGGGAGGATGTAAACTTGTGCATTTGGCGTTGTGCTCTAACGTAAGGTCACGGCGATCAAGTGTCAGGACTGTCTGTGGTTCTGGAACGAAGGGAAAATTAACTAATTTGTCGTGCAACAAGTGTTCATGTTCAAGATACAGTTAAAAAGCTCAGTGGTTCACACTCAAACATGCATACACACACACACACACATGATACAGAGAGAGAGAGAGAGGGGGGGGGGGGGGGGGAGAGAGAGGAGGGAGAGAGGAGAGAGTGAGAGAGAGAGAGAGAGAGTGAGTCAGACAGAGATAGAGAGAGGTGGGGTGATGATGACGTTTATGTTCATAGAAAAAAAAGATAAGGTCATGCAGATCAAGTGTCCTCTAAATATGGAAGGAAGTGAAAAGTCAACTTGTCACTATTCACACTTATCACACACACTCACAGTCACACACACACACACACACACACACACAAACACTGTCTGAATCACTTTTAGTGGAAGGAGTTAAACTGAAGTAGTGAAGAACACACAAACAAAAAACACACACAGAGGGCTCTAGGTAAAAGAGAGAGAGAGAGAGAGAGAGAGAGAGAGAGAGAGAGAGAGAGAGAGAGAGAGAGAGAGAGAGAGAGAGAGAGAGAGAGAGAGAGAGCATGACATTTTTGCCAGCTTGAGTGATTCCCCTTTGGTTTGGTGTAGCCATTCAGCACACGAGGTGTGAATCACACAGTACAGATCTCAGTCTCATGACACATCATTTCGCCTACATGGTGCAACAACAACAAATGATAGTACAAGGGCGTCGCCGAGCGGCAGACATGTCCGTCACCAGCAATGCCACGCACTTGCGACACCCCATAGAGTGTCACATCCTGACACAAAATTGGAAGGGATTCTGTCTTCTAGTTCACGAGATACAGCTTGAAGAAGAAACATATAGCGCAAAGAAGGAAATTTCGGTTTTCAAGGTCACACTTCAAGGTCAAGGTCAGCATGGTGATAATTTATGCTCGGATGTTTTCTTCTCTAGGGTATACAGTACCACACACAATCTGAAGCGCTTCTGTCAAGTACCAATGTGGAAAATATGGCTTAAAACCCAATGTGTAGACCCCTACCACTTTCAAGGCCTACTGATCGCCCGGACCGTGACCTTGACCTTGATCGGTATGCCACCATCAGAACGGGCATAAACCAAAGTACCTTCATGCCAAATTTGAAGACTCTAACATTAACGGTGTGGGAGTTATGGCCCCTGAAAGATTTTCGGTTTTCAAGGTCGTACGCCAAGGTCAAGGTCACGACGGCAAAATGGTTTGCGCGGATGCCTTCCTCTCATGGTGACACACCAGCACACAAAATTTGACGTGATTCTGTCAACCCGTTCGAAAGATATCCTTGGGACAGACAGAAGGAGAAAAAAAATGACCCTCCGATTTTCAGGCTCAAGCGATCTTTTTGACCTTGACCTTGATCGGTATGCCATCATCAGAACGGGCATAAGCCAAACCACCTTCATACCAAGTTTCAACATCCTATGTTGATCGGTGCCCGAGATATGGCTAAAAATAGATTTTCGGTTTTCAAGGTCGTACGTCAAGGTCAAGACGGCAAAATGGTTTGCGCCGATCTCTTCCTATTAAGGAGGCACACCTTCACACAAAATTTGACGCGATTCGGTCAAGCGGTTCGGGAGATATCCTTGGGACAGACAGAAAAGAAAAAAAAAAAAAAAAAAAAAAAAAATACAAACCAGCCCATCGCAAAGTCCGTTCACCTTCGGTGACGGACAAAAACAAACAAAACCAACGCTCTGTTTCTAGTAAGGCGTTTTTCCTTGGTCTGCCCAAAGTTCTACTGTATACGTACATGCATTTCAACAGGTTGTTAGTGTTAGTGCTGCACCCAAAGGGATCAGTTGGCCCTTGAGGACCAACACCAACTACTGTATGCATTTCAACTGGCTGTTAGTGTTAGTGCTGCACCCAAAGGGATCAGTTGGCCCTTGAGAACCAACACCAACTACTGTATGCATTTCAACTGCTGTTAGTGTCAGTGCTGCACCCAAAGGGATCATCATGAAGGATCAGGGGGTGTTCATCGTTCAACATCAACTTTGCTCTAAATTGTGTTGGCTGCGAGGCACTCTCCAGGCAGGAGCAACCCGGATTCCAACTATTGTATGCATTTCAACTGCTGTTAGTGTTAGTGCTGCACCCAAAGGGATCAGTTGGCCTTTGATGACCAACACCAACTACTGTATGCATTTCAACTGCTGTTAGTGTTAGTGCTGCACCCAAAGGGATCAGTTGGCCCTTGAGGACCAACACCAACTACTGTATGCATTTCAACTGCTGTTAGTGTCAGTGCTGCACCCAAAGGGATCAGTTGGCCCTTGAGGACCAACACCAACTACTGTATGCATTTCAACTGGCTGTTAGTGTTAGTGCTGCACCCAAAGGGATCAGTTGGCCCTTGAGGACCAACACCAACTACTGTATGCATTTCAACTGCTGTTAGTGTCAGTGCTGCACCCAAAGGGATCAGTTGGCCCTTGAGGACCAACACCAACTACTGTATGCATTTCAACTGCTGTTATGTTAGTGCTGCACCCAAAGGGATCAGTTGGCCTTTGATGACCAACACCAACTACTGTATGCATTTCAACTGCTGTTAGTGTTAGTGCTGCACCCAAAGGGATCAGTTGGCCCTTGAGGACCAACACCAACTACTGTATGCATTTCAACTGGCTGTTAGTGTTAGTGCTGCACCCAAAGGGATCAGTTGGCCCTAGGACCAACACCAACTACTGTATGCATTTCAACTGCCTGTTAGTGTCAGTGCTGCACCCAAAGGGATCATCATGAAGGATCAGGGGGTGTTCATCGTTCAACATCAACTTTGCTCTAAATTGTGTTGGCTGCGAGGCACTCTCCAGGCAGGAGCAACCCGGATTCCACAGACGCCTCTGTGACTATAAAATAGCAAATTGCAAAGTTACACATTTCTGCAATCACCTTAGAGCTTTAGGTTTAGCTGGTGTTTGCCCTTTGAAACCAAGCTTCTAATCTCGCCAATCTCGTCTTCTTCTATCAAGTGCTTTTGTATGTTCTCTATTCCTCACAACTGAAGAATGATCAAACAGCAAACTGCAAGATTCTAACAAATCAATGTTTAACTTTCCTGTTCAGTCGTGTTAAGCATATATCTTCAAACTGTCTGTCAAGACCCAGTCAGCTCAGGCCTGAAGATCAAATTAGTGCTTAAGTTTACAAATTTATACAAAAACTTTATTTTTCTTTATTTACTGTTACAAGTTTATTCAACTTCAGATTTATTTTCCCTTCAAACTCACATTTCTACAGCTAAAGGGTACAGACAAAACCTTCAAAGTTCAATGCTCCTTTGAAAAACTCAATCACTGACAAACTTTAGCTTACAACTGAACTGACACTCAGTCAATGTACTGATGACTTTAGCTTGAGGCATATGATGGAGTGTTGCAAATTGCTTTTGCCATCAGGCATTTTAAACACACTTAAGGGGGGCCAAATGACTCGCGCAACTGCAATCATACGGCTATATCCAACTGTGACATTTGTCAGGCATGATTCTGGTGAAATATTAGTCTAAATCAAAATGAAATCCAACTACCATATTTTTCGGACTTTAAGGCGATACTTTTTTCCCAGACTCAGACCCGCCTTATAATGTGACTAATAAAGTAGTAAGAAAATGTAGTCACAAAATCTGAAATGTGGGTAAAATTAGGGGGGTGCGCCTTATACAAAGGTGCGCCTTATAGTCCGCAAAGTACGGTAGGTGTTCATGTAGCCCCCAATGCACGAACCACACGACATAGAAATACAGGTATTTCATCAGATTCGTGTATGGTGTCCAGACTACAAAACAGTTCACGAACAAAACTAGTAGGATTTCATCAGATTCATGTACACAGTACAGTGGAACCTCCCTTATAAGACCTTCAAAAATCATCCAAAATGAGGTCAAGTAGGCATACTATTTATAAGGGAGGGGTCTTATAAGGGAGGTAATTTTAATACTTACAAAGAAGGGCAATGTTTCAGAGAAGTAGGTCTTATATGGGAGGGAGTCTTATAATGGGAATTCTTATAAGGGAGGTTCCACTGTAGTACAATGGAACCTCCCTATTAAGACCTTCCCTATTAACAAGACTCCCTATAAGATGTGACCCCAAAAATGTTCACCATTTCCTTTCTCCCCTTCACATCCGGCCTACTGAGAGTCCACCTTCCTATTAAGGCCCCTCCCTATTAAGACCTGGTCCTTTATTGGCATGCGCATATAAAAAAAATTACTATCCTCTTGTCAGTTGAGATGCAATGGACAACCAAGAACATCAAAAGATACGGTACTCCTTTCTTGTGGGTTGAGATGCAATGGACAACCAAGAACATCAAAAGATACGGTACTCCTTTCTTGTGGGTTGAGATGCAATGGACAACCAAGAACATCAAAAGATACGGTACTCCTTTCTTGTGGGTTGAGATGCAATGGACAACCAAGAACATCAAAAGATACGGTACTCCTTTCTTGTGGGTTGAGATGCAATGGACAACCAAGAACATCAAAAGATACGGTACTCCTTTCTTGTGGGTTGAGATGCAATGGACAACCAAGAACATCAAAACATACGGTACTCCTTTCTTGTGGGTTGAGATGCAATGGACAACCAAGAACATCAAAAGATACGGTACTCCTTTCTTGTGGGTTGAGATGCAATGGACAACCAAGAACATCAAAAGATACGGTACTCCTTTCTTGTGGGTTGAGATGCAATGGACAACCAAGAATGTCAAAAGATACGGTACTCCTTTCTTGTGGGTTGAGATGCAATGGACAACCACGAATGTCAAAAGATACGGTACTCCTTTCTTGTGGGTTGAGATGCAATGGACAACCAAGAACATCAAAAGATACGGTACTCCTTTCTTGTGGGTTGAGATGCAATGGACAACCAAGAATGTCAAAAGATACGGTACTCCTTTCTTGTGGGTTGAGATGCAATGGACAACCACGAATGTCAAAAGATACGGTACTCCTTTCTTGTGGGTTGAGATGCAATGGACAACCAAGAACATCAAAACATACGGTACTCCTTTCTTGTGGGTTGAGATGCAATGGACAACCACGAATGTCAAAAGATACGGTACTCCTTTCTTGTGGGTTGAGATGCAATGGACAACCACGAATGTCAAAAGATACGGTACTCCTTTCTTGTGGGTTGAGATGCAATGGACAACCACGAATGTCAAAAGATACGGTACTCCTTTCTTGTGGGTTGAGATGCAATGGACAACCACGAATGTCAAAAGATACGGTACTCCTTTCTTGTGGGTTGAGATGCAATGGACAACCACGAATGTCAAAAGATACGGTACTCCTTTCTTGTGGGTTGAGATGCAATGGACAACCACGAATGTCAAAAGATACGGTACTCCTTTCTTGTGGGTTGAGATGCAATGGACAACCACGAATGTCAAAAGATACGGTACTCCTTTCTTGTGGGTTGAGATGCAATGGACAACCAAGAACATCAAAAGATACGGTACTCCTTTCTTGTGGGTTGAGATGCAATGGACAACCAAGAATGTCAAAAGATACGGTACTCCTTTCTTGTGGGTTGAGATGCAATGGACAACCACGAATGTCAAAAGATACATTGCGCTAGAACAAAGTAGAAGAGTTAATTATGGCTAAATTGTCACTAAATGTATCCATTCACAAAAACCGGCATAGTGCAGGACTGAGGAGAAAAACATTTCTCTGACAATATTGTTAGGGTTCAGGAGATGTCTCTTAGTAAGAGCCCTTAGTAAACTGGTTATCAGGGGGACAGATCCTCTTGAAAATGAATACCTAAAAAAAAGTTAAAAATTGGGGTAATTCCAGTGATCGCGTTAGGAATTTTGAAAACCAGTCCCATCTGCAAGTGCAACAATACCCCCCAACAACCGGTATCAAAACCAATCCCAGGGAAACAAAACCCAGTAAAAATCACAATATTAAAGCCCCTGTTAACAAAAATTATCAGTCCTAGCAAAACATTATCAGTCCCAAGGACGACTGACAGGTCAATTTTGTTTCAGTATTTTGGTTTGGTAATCAGTTTTTTTACTGATATACCTACCAGTAAACGCAATCACTGGGTCATTCATTTTGGCAACCTTAAAGTACAGTTATATTAAAGTAAACACCCCCACCCCCACCCCCTCTGAGTCTAACATTTTTTCTACATATTTTTCTCTGAATTCAGAGAATTTGCCGAAAGGTACCATGCCTGCAGTTCCATGATGACCACCACCATATTTCAGACTAGACCTATTGAAACGTGTTATCCATAGTTCAGCTTCCAGAGTGTGCCACTCAGCCAACTGAGTTATGGGGGCAACGAAAGGCAAGAATTTGTTGGATCAAAGCCAGAAGGCACCAGTGGAAACGCCCTAATACTATATATAGTTAATAGACCTTTAAGAAATCAGCAACCAAAAATACGCATTACTATTATATGGAGGGGTCTGATTAGGGAGGTGGACACTCACTTGTCCAGATATGAAGGGGTAAAATGGTAACAAAAAATAAAAAATGGAGTCACATCTTAGTTACTTTTTTTTCCTTAGAGGGAGTCTTAATAGAGAAGGTCTCGATGGGGAGGTTCCACTGATGGCATCAGTACTTACTATCAGTCAGCCTTCTGTATTACTTGTGTGCTAGTATATTCTGGTTTTCACCTGTTCAATTAATCAGTTAATCAACCATTAATGCTGCAAGTCAGCAGACAGTGATCCTTTCAACTCTGGGGACAGGAGCATGGCAGCCTTCGATGGGTGAAAATGGTCACGCCACTCACTGAATTATTGAACCTACTGTTGAAGAGGCTGATCAGTTGAAAGACTGTCTTTGCATGAAATGTGTGGCAATTGGGTTAAATCGACAATTGATGTGTGTGTGTGTGTGACTGGTTGATTGATTGAGTGAGTGTGTACCGGGTAAGTTCTGTGAGAGTGACACAGAGAAAAACAGAGAGAGAGAGAGAGAGAGAGAGAGAGAGAGAGAGAGAGAGAGAGAGAGAGAGAGAGAGAGAGAGAGAGAGAGAGAGAGAGAGAGAGAGAGAGAGAGAGAGAGAGAGAGAGAGAGAGAGAGAGAGAGAGAGAGAGAGAGAGAGAGAGAGAGAGAGAGAGAGAGAGAGAGAGAGAGAGAGAGAGAGAGAGAGAGAGAGAGAGAGAGAGAGAGAGAGAGTGGCCGGGGTTTAGTACTTTTAGTGTTTTACCCTGGGCTAAGTACCACCACATAACCAAATTCCTGCTGCTTTCCAGAATATCATCATTTGCCTTTTCTTGCTATCTGGTGATCATAGTCAGACACAATTGCCAGCGCCGTCAGTGTCAGGCGTGCGCGCACACACACAAACAACACACACACACACAAACAACACCCACCCACCCACACTCACATCACACACACACACACACAGTGACACACACACAGGCCATCTAAATTTGACCAAGCTACTGTTAATCAACATGGGTTCAAACGAAGTCACATCGTACAAAGTGTTCAATATTTTTCTTCCTGTCGTATGATGATCGATCTCACAGAACTTTGTGTTGTGCATGATCATTGCGATAGTAATAACATTTCACTGTGATTGGCCCAGCTGATCAATCAAAACAGAATCCCAACTCAAGTCTACGAAAGAAATGGGACGCACGGCCAGTCAAGTGGAAAATGCTAGAGACTTGCTGGGTTCAGCGCAGGTGAAAGTGGTTAACCCTTTCGCCGCCAGCCATTTATTAGCCCCAAACATTCTATTAATCTTACATGGGTAGAGACAAATATCATCTGCAATATGGGGGATTCCTCTATGACATGCATAGCTTAAGGCCTATCCTTACCAATACCGCCCAAAATTAAGACAGCAGGGTCTTTGGAACAGACCCTGGTTTGAGGCCTTTTCGTGACGTTAAATCATTGTGGCGCTAAAATGCGACATTGGTGGTGAAAGGGTTAAAAGAGGGAAAAAGAGAGAGAGTGGGACTGAGGTGATGTGTGTGTGTGTGTGTGTGTGTGTGTGTGTGTGTGTGTGTGTGTGTGTGTGTGTGCGTGCGTGCGTGTGTCTGTGTGTGTGTGTGTGTGTGTGTGTGTGTGTCAGTCTGTGTGTGTGTGTTTGTCAGTGTGTTCAGAATTATTATTCAGCAAATTTGAATTATGGACAGTCACATGAAAGTCAGCAGTTGTCAGTTTATGGGCCAGAATATTTGTTAAAATCTCTATTTATAAACAAGTCATACAATACATACAGTACAGAAGAAAGGGGAGATTTTTAGGACTAGGAGTTTATGTGTATGAGGGAATAATGTGTATCCTGTGTGTGAAAAAAAGGTTAATTTATAGAGGCATGCTGTTGCATACATGTATGCACTGCACATTGTATGTGACTGAATCAGTGAATGTCAATCATGGTTTCGTGTGTGTGCGTGCGCATGTACGATTGTGTGTGTTAATTCCGACTTCAGCTGACTTTTGTAACAAATATTCACACAATCATGACGAGAAACTGAGTGCGCGTGCGCGTGCGCGTTCTGTCGGAACACAGGCTGTCAAAGGTGTTCCATATCAAACGGTGACAGATCAGATACAAAAAAGCAGACAGACAGAAGAAAGATAAAGCCAAGGACTGAAGGAGAAACAGAGGGAGAGCCTGACATTGACAACAAACTGTACAATACAGGGAGATTGTTTGTATGTGCTGTCAGAACACAACACAGGTTGTCAACAGCGTTCCGCATCAAAAAGTGACACACAGATCTAAGACTAAGAAACAGGTAGACAGACATGAAACAAGAGGGATAGCATAACTCTAGATTGTAGGTTAGACATACTAGGATTGTGTGTGCTGTCAGAAGTTCACAACTTGCGTGACAAGAGCCCTGTCAAAGATGCTAAGTGACGGACAGACTCAAAGAAGCAGATAAACAGACAGACAGAGCAAGAAAAAAACAGAGGGAGAGCATATTACCATATATAACCAGAAATTGTAGGTTATAGTTATAAGGACTGAAGGAGATTTTGCTATCACTGTATCAGAACACTGTCAAAGGTGTTCCACATCAAAAAGTGACTGACAGACAGAACGACAGAGCCAGAAAGAAACAGAGGGGGAGTGTGACCACAAATTGTAGGTTATAGTTATAAGGACTGAAGGAGATTTTGCTATCAGAACACTGTCAAAGGTGTTCCACATCAAAAAGTGACTGACAGACAGAACGAGAAAGAAACAGAGGGGGAGTGTGACCACAAATTGTAGGTTATAGTTATAAGGACTGAAGGAGATTTTGCTATCAGAACACTGTCAAAGGTGTTCCACATCAAAAAGTGACTGACAGACAGAACGACAGAGCCAGAAAGAAACAGAGGGGGAGTGTGACCACAAATTGTAGGTTATAGTTATAAGGACTGAAGGAGATTTTGCTATCAGAACACTGTCAAAGGTGTTCCACATCAAAAAGTGACTGACAGACAGAACGACAGAGCCCGAAAGAAACAGAGGGGGAGTGTGACCACAAATTGTAGGTTAGACACTGGGGCTGTGTGTGTGTGCTGTCAGTTCTAACACAGGCTGTCAACAGTGTTCCACATCACTTCCCCCTCCATTAATCTGTCACACAGATAGGAAACATCACCACACACACCTCTCTCTCTCTCTCTCTCTCTCTCTCTCTCTCTCTCTCACACACACACATAAATTTGTCTGAATCACTTTTAGCAGAAGGACGTTAAACTAAAGACACACAACACACACACACACACACACACACACACACACATTTGTCTGAATCACTTATAATAAGTTATAGTGGAATGACGTTAGACTAAAAATTATTAAAAAAAACATTCACACACACACGCACACAAAAACCTTTGACTTTGACTTTGACACACACACACAGCATCACTCTCTCTAGTGATAGCAAGGATAAAAGATACTGACAACAAACAATGTAACATGTTAGTCCTGAAAAAATGTCTAGCACTTGTAACTTCATCCATTTGTTCTCATACCCACTTTCTATTAGGGCAGCACTTCAAAAAAAAACGACGGCTGAATGCCCATCTCAAACATTATTGTTTGCAATTGGATTGATCAAGGACGGTAAAGGTAAAGGTGTCCCATAACCCATCGGCCATAGGGGCATCATGGAAGGCGGAGCCCATCTCTCTCCTTCCGCCGCCTTTAACCTTCCCTGAAGGAATCAGGTACCCATTTACTGCTGGGTGTCCAGACAGAGGGTTTTCAGGCCAGAAAAATCTGACTCCAAGCTGAATTCGAACCCGCGACCTTCCACACTGCAGCCGATCACTCTAACCACAGGCCCGGATGTTAATTATTGTCGCATAAATCTCTGGAAAATCGTCCTCCTAGATTTTTTACTAATTCCTTTCCACATTCTGCACCTACTGATTACTCTCTCCCTCTCCCCCACCCCAGATGTGAACTGAACTCACACATTTCTCCATCCCCCTCCTCCAACTGATCCAAGTCAGTGGTCACCTATCACGTCCAATCAACCTTGACGGTCACCGGTCAGTGTAGCGCACCTCTTTATTTACTTAGCCTCCGGCTTCCTTGCACAGTGAAGGGGTATTTACAAACTTGTGCATGCATCCGTTTCTCTTTGAACGGCAAATAATTTTGATGCACGTAATTACTTAATATTTTGTCGGGTGATATGAAGTAATGAACCTGATGTACCTTGTTAACTGGTAAGTCATTTGAGGATACATCATACACATGATACAGTCAGAATTGTCAGCATTATTACCACCCGGGCTATCTGAACACATGTCTGAAACAGTGCAAGAAATCTTGTGAACCCCTGCAAAGAATCACCCCAAATTCTGTAATGCTAACAGGTACTTTATTACCCGACGCTGATGTCCCATGATAAAATTGGTAGAGTTATATAACATCATCCATGTATCACTAGGCTTGTTGCCATACTCAGCAACAGCCTTTCTATTAAAAAAAACCTATTACAAACTGGGCACACTACGGTACAGGCTACAAGCACAACTAACTGGCTAGGTCAACCATGTCCAAGCCGTGATGTTTTGATAATGCCGTGTCCAGAGTGGGTAGACTGACCATTACTTAGGGGTAGAAACAAAGAGTAATCGACTGTGATCTGCCCCAATAACACTGGAATTAGTGGGTGACCACCGCACCAGGTATCAGCTGGTATGCCATCTTCACATTCCTTTTACAACTTAGTCTTGTTTGAAGGAATACGACTCTCAAATCAAGACACATTGTACAGTTGGCTTTGTCAGTTTGTGCTGCAGCCTTGGGTAAGTTGGGACTGTTCTTAGCTCGGTGCCTTTAGGGACAGGTCTCCATGCCTTGATCAGTTGATGCCAACTATCCAGAAATAATCTTGGTCTAAATTAGTGGGGATGCATTTTGGGCAAGGCATATCCACGTACATACAACAATGTCAGTCCATCTTTCCAGAACAGCAGCTGTTTTCTATGCCAGCTGGAGGTTATGGTCATCACTCAGTCACTGACACAGCAGCCTGCGAGCAGTCTCTCTCTCAGTCTCTCACACACACACTGACACAGTCTCACTGATTCACTCACTCTCACTCTCTCTCTCTCTCTCTCTCCCCCAGTCCTACTTGGTGTCCTACAACTAGTACAAGCGTGATCAACTGTAATGTTGTGCCAACCACAGTGCAGTTATTCACTTATCGGATCACCAGAGGCATTCACGTTCAGGTCCCACAATACCACCACAGCCCTTTTAATCCTCTCCTTTCCATAAAGCCAGTTTCAATCTCCCATTCCATGGGTGT
Source organism: Phymorhynchus buccinoides (assembly GCA_017654935.2). Taxonomy (NCBI): domain Eukaryota; kingdom Metazoa; phylum Mollusca; class Gastropoda; order Neogastropoda; family Raphitomidae; genus Phymorhynchus; species Phymorhynchus buccinoides. Next base: position 64,050,748 of record CM065685.1, read on the forward strand.
TACGAGAGGAAAGGGTGAGGTGAGGTGGGGGGGGGGGGGGTCTAAAGTCATAAAGCCAGTTTCAATCTCCCATTCCATGGGTGTTACGAGAGGAAAGGGTGAGGTGAGGTGGGGGGGGGGGGGTCTAAAGTCATAAAGCCAGTTTCAATCTCCCATTCCATGGGTGTTACGAGAGGAAAGGGTGAGGTGAGGTGGGGGGGGGGGGGTCTAAAGTCATAAAGCCAGTTTCAATCTCCCATTCCATGGGTGTTACGAGAGGAAAGGGTGAGGTGAGGTGGGGGGGGGGGGTCTAAAGTCATAAAGCCAGTTTCAATCTCCCATTCCATGGGTGTTACGAGAGGAAAGGGTGAGGTGAGGTGGGGGGGGGGGGGGGTCTAAAGTCATAAAGCCAGTTTCAATCTCCCATTCCATGGGTGTTACGAGAGGAAAGGGTGAGGTGAGGTGGGGGGGGGGGGTCTAAAGTCATAAAGCCAGTTTCAATCTCCCATTCCATGGGTGTTACGAGAGGAAAGGGTGAGGTGTGGGGGGGGGGGGTGTCTAAAGTCATAAATGCAGTTTCAATCTCCCATTCCATGGGTGTTACGAGAGGAAAGGGTGAGGTGAGGTGGGGGGGGGGGGGGTCTAAAGTCATAAAGCCAGTTTCAATCTCCCATTCCATGGGTGTTACGAGAGGAAAGGGTGAGGTGAGGTGGGGGGGGGGGGGGTCTAAAGTCATAAAGCCAGTTTCAATCTCCCATTCCATGGGTGTTACAGAGGAAAGGGTGAGGTGAGGTGGGGGGGGGGGGGGGTCTAAAGTCATAAAGCCAGTTTCAATCTCCCATTCCATGGGTGTTACGAGAGGAAAGGGTGAGGTGAGGTGGGGGGGGGGGGGGGTCTAAAGTCATAAAGCCAGTTTCAATCTCCCATTCCATGGGTGTTACGAGAGGAAAGGGTGAGGTGAGGTGGGGGGGGGGGTCTAAAGTCATAAAGCCAGTTTCAATCTCCCATTCCATGGGTGTTACGAGAGGAAAGGGTGAGGTGAGGTGGGGGGGGGGGGGGTCTAAAGTCATAAAGCCAGTTTCAATCTCCCATTCCATGGGTGTTACGAGAGGAAAGGGTGAGGTGAGGGGGGGGGGGGGATGTCTAAAGTCATAAAGCCAGTTTCAATCTCCCATTCCATGGGTGTTACGAGAGGAAAGGGTGAGGTGAGGTGGGGGGGGGGGTCTAAAGTCATAAAGCCAGTTTCAATCTCCCATTCCATGGGTGTTACGAGAGGAAAGGGTGAGTCTTGAGGGTGGGGGGGGGTCTAAAGTCAAAAGGTGTGTGGAGTGGGGGATAGGAGGGGGCGGTGGCGTTGCATTCACGGTTTAATTTCAGTGATCCTAAAAAGTACTAGGAATGTGTGTACTTTAAGACGAGACATTGAAAGATTACAATAAAGGTTATAGACTGCGATTCACATAGTTTTCAAAAGCTATTTTACTTCTTTTTTTTATTTTATAGTAAAGGTTCTAAGAGATTTTGCATGGTTTCCAGTTCTAAAAAGGTCTAAGTTAGTAAGTAGCACCTGTGAAAAGTGTGTGTGAAAATCATGAATGCATAAAATTTAGACTTTGACAGAAAAGTGAGACTGGGAGACAGGACATTCTTAAAGGCGGAGTAAGCCCCAAGGCTGTGGCACAAAGAGCCCATGTAACGGAACACCAATTTGAGTTAGTCTTTCACAAACAAATGTGACAAAGCTCAGTGGATGTGTGATGCACCTAGTACTGCAGTAGGATGCACAAGTCATCTAGGACAAACTGTCCTGAAAGCTCAGTGACTGTGTGATGCACCTAGTACTGCAGTAGGATGCACAAGTCATCTGGGACAAACTGTCCTGAAAGCTCAGTGAATGTGTGATGCACAGGTCTACTTACCTAGTGCTGTAGTAGGATGCACAAGTCATCTACTGATCTAGGACAAACTGTCCTGAAAGCTCAGTGGATGTGTGATGCACCTAGTACTGCAGTAGGATGCACAAGTCATCTGGGACAAACTGTCCTGAAAGCTCAGTGAATGTGTGATGCACCTAGTACTGCAGTAGGATGCACAAGTCATCTAGGACAAACTGTCCTGAAACAAGAAAATCAGTTCTAACTAAATGTCCCTTCCCTTGCAAAAAACAAGTTTCAACCAAACATTTGTCCTGAAAGAGGGGAACACATTAGGAGTAGGACATTTTAAGTTTAATAAATAATGACTTGTCCTATGATCTGGGCCTCGGGACATCACTGAAACTGAAAGATGAAAAATGATTTCCCATTATTGCAGAAAATCAAACATTTAATATCAGTCAGAAAACTCTAAATAAAAAATTGTATTAATTCTAACCCTCACACTAATTAAATCCCACTGACTCCAACTTCAGCCTAATGTCATTGTCAACTTGTGCATCCAGAGGCTGTTAGCAGAGTGCTCACTAAAAGCTCCAGACCCAAGGGTAGGCAGTGGTTGGGTTCCGCTGAACGGTCCCAGTCTGGCCGGTTGTCTGGCTGTCTACCCACCAAAGCTCTCTCTCTCTCTCTCTCCTTTGTTTTTGTTTTTTCTTCTTTTCTTTTGTTTTCTCTCTTTTCGACCTCTTCAGTTGAAATAATGGTCAGAACTATTGGAAGAAGAAGAACCAGTGGTAAACACCATGTCGGTTAAGGACCGGCACATAACCGTCAACATGCCCTCCAATACTCCAATAGTCAAAACGCACCATCTGCACTCAAGTGTGCGGAAAGAGCAATGATTATGATGTCATGACGGTACACTTCATAAAAATGGCGGTAATTCAAGAGAAGAGCTTGTGTATGATGCATGGGTTCAGTGCTCAGCCAGTGAAGTTTAGGGCTTAACACTTGTATCATCCCCAACCCAGCAGTTTCCTGTTCCCCTGTACCACTTACACACCCTACCACTACCAGTCTGCCTGTCAAACTCTCTGGCAAGCCTATTGTCTGAATGAGTGAATCCGGACTACCAACACATGCTCTTCTGACTCACTTTTCTTTTTTCTTTTTTTTAAATTCCCTTCTATCATAAAGTTTTTTTTAAATTCTTAAACCTTCCCTATTTCAGTCCTTGTGAAGCAAAACAAGTCTTGCAGGTTTAAAGCCAAAGGTAGGGATGGAAGAAGGGTGTGTGTGTGTGTGTGGGGGGGGGGGGCACCCTGCCTTTCCTGTCATTTTTCTGAACTTGAAAATGTGTCACCTGTGCCATTCAAGTGTTAAGTGTTCAAAGTCTTCAGAACCACCTGTGCGCTGCATTTATAACAAAGAGATACACTTACAGTGGGGGAAAAAGAAACACATACTGTGTTTGCAATCTTATAGAAGACAAGAATGTATTCAATAAAGCAAACATACTATGTACACACCAATAGATGTAAACTTGTACATCCTATTTTTTAAAGGCTACTCTACATGATGTGAAGTGGTTTGATTCGAGTTTTAATTTGTCACGTTTTGTCCAAACAATAATACAAGTTTAATAGAGACTAAGTGCGCTGACTGAGATCATCATGTACAAAACTCCATTAACCTTCTTTCCATGATGCTGATGATCTTTGTTATCTCCTATTACATGGGAAGTACATATAGATGTCAGACATTAAATTAAATTAACAAACGTTTTGTGATCTACGGACAGATCTTTAATTTTTTTAATTCTTAATTTTCTTATTAACTAGTGCCTTACTGGCTTAGCACAAGCCCCCAGGGAATGCTAGATGGTAGTAGTACTAGTAGTAGTAAACCCTCTCGGTCATTGGCCCAGTACATCAGTGAAGCAGAAAATTTTCCAAGCATTTGAAACAGGTCAGCGACACACAGACACAAGCACAAACATAGACACATGATGCAGATTGAGATACACCCCACACACCCACACCATGGCTTTTGCCAGTTTTGGTAATTAATCAATTTCATGGTCTACATGTTTTCCAATGTCAAACAGTAAAGCTGATCCAGAGCTGAGACACAACACACCTGTGATCCAATCCATAACGCGTTACACAAGACGGTGTGAAGATTTTGTGTGAAATATATTATATATATAATGAGTGCTTCTCCAATCTTGATGTCAAAAAGGGGGAAAATGGTGTAAAAAATGTAACTGAGTTTATAGCTTTACCAATGGCTGTTTTGGATAGCTCTCACCCTGGACTATTATATTTTTAAACAAAAAAATAAATATCACTACTTGTGTTGTTGGTAGAGGGTTGTAAAGGAGGGGGGTAAGGTTCACCGTTTCAGATGCATCAGCAGGACACCACTAGTACACAGAATGTCAAAAACACAAAGACTGTGGCTGTTTTTAACAAGGTATTTTATTAACACTCTAAACACATGAATCACATGGGTATTATCTTTAAATGTTGCATTTGTGAATATCTAGGTGACATGAAAACATGGGACACCGTAGCGTCTGAAACGCTTCACACAAAATATTCTCTATCTGAACAACCTGAAAGAGAAAAATGTTTTTATTAATTGCCATCAATATTACTAATGCAGTGCTTTAATATGCATAGTAAACAATATTCAAATTGAAATGGTCTCTTGAATATTGAAACATTTTCATAAGTGTTTCAGTGTTACATGGGACACCAGTTTCTTTAAAAAAAATTCTACTGAAAGGGATTTCATTTTTATTGATCCAGAATACAGTCTTTCACTTAAAATATGATCAGCTGAGACATGATAAGCATGAAATGACTGAATGAGCATTTGAGAACTGGGAATAAAGACTAAAAAATAGGTGACATGAAAACATGGGACACCGTAGCGTCTGAAACGCTTCACACAAAATATTCTCTATCTGAACAACCTGAAAGAGAAAAATGTTTTTATTAATTGCCATCAATATTACTAATGCAGTGCTTTAATATGCATAGTAAACAATATTCAAATTGAAATGGTCTCTTGAATATTGAAACATTTTAATAAGTGTTTCAGCGTTACATGGGACACCAGTTTCTTTAATTATTTTTCGACTTTTTTCTACTGAAAGGGATTTCATTTTTATTGATCCAGAATACAGTCTTTCGCTTTAAATATGATCAGCTGAGGCATGATAAGCATGAAATGACTGAATGAGCATTTGAGAACTGGGAATAAAGAATAAAAATCAAAGTCCACTTGGTGATGAATGAGCGCTTGCGCAACACTAACAACCTGATGTAGAGCAGCTCTGGTAGATGGTGTTTTTTTTTTCTTATTCAATGGAAGACCTTGTTCTTTTTTCGTCGCTCTATACTTGCGTGTTCTTTCAGCTGAAGCCTTGCTTACTGCTACCTTTTTTTCTGCAGACATGGAGTTTCTGTATTTCTTTGCCCTTGCGTTGTCTATTTTTGGCGTTTCAGATGCAACAGGGTTAGGAAGTCGGGACACGTAGCCGATTTTTGCGTACTATTGAAGCCTCGCAGTGAATTCTATGTGTTAACGTCATCGGTTTGAGAGAACATTTCACAAGGAAGTCATACGTCATGCGCAATTCTTTTAGAAGCGTGCGAGGAAGAATTCATTCGATGATCCAAAATATGCGTTACGGATGTATCATTGGGGACACCGTGAGCTCAAATTTTGAAATAAATATATTTTTGAAACATTCTTACTCAGATTTTCTACCGAAACTGTTGTTCTCTATTAGATGCTTTCATAAATGGTGTTGAATGCTGCATTTGAGTGAATTGTAACTTTAGAGAACTTGATGTTTCGGACGCATCAGCCGGGACACCCCATGATACATCCGCAACGCAATTTTCAGTTTTGCTTTTTATTAACAACAGATATTTTTCATTTAAACTGTAGCTTTTAATAAATTGATTTACACCTGGACTTTCAATTTAATCATTTTTTCCACTCCAACATACTTTTTTTTGTTGCTGTACAGTCAAGTAAACAAACTAACTGTTCAGTTCCTCTTTTCCGACGCCATTTTCTTATCATTTCTCACTCGTTTTATTAAAATCATAACAAAATAATTTGTGGAAACACTAAAAACTACACAGATTTATAAAATAATAATATTAGAATAAATCTAAGTAAAAAAAAAAATGCTTGATCAATTATTTCTTAAATATTTTGACTTGAATCACAACCACCCCCATTTGTTAGCAGTATTGGAGAAGCATTTAATATATATATATTAAATGCTAACTGAATTCATAAACATGTAATTTGCGAGTGTATACTGTGGTATGCCAAATGCAACTCTGCAACAGAACAGAAGAGAGGAAGGAACTCAGAGTTACACACACTGAACACTAACAGGATCTTGTTCATTTTCCTCTCAGGCTGAATAATTACTTCATTCACACATGTGTACATGTTACAATCATTACATAATGAAATTTGAAGTTTGAAACTGAAGTTGAATAAACGTTATATTCACACACACACACACACACACACACACAAACAGAGAGTCAGAGAGAGAGAGAGAGAGACACACACACACACACACAAACAGAGAGTCAGAGAGAGAGAGAGAGAGAGAGAGTCACACACACACACACACACACACAGAGACTCAACCGAACTCACAACTTAATCATACAAAATCATTGATTCTATTAAATCAATTATCTCCATGAACACGTGTACAAGAAAAAAAATGACCCCCCCAAAAACCCACACAAGTACACACCCTTCTTCGCTCCCTTAAAAAAGCTTAGAACTGTACTTAGAGGCAGAGGTGTCAATGTGACAACAAGGTGTCACATTGTGAGTGATTTTAACTACAGCCTAAAATCAAGTGAATGGTTGTTGACTTGTTCAACAAAGAATAATCATTACATGAACATTTGCCTGCATACATGTGAATGCTACGTAATTTGCTAGTAAGCCAGCCAGTCCTCAATGACCAACCAGTGCCCGAGACCACAGCAATAATGTTGAGCCACTGCCAATGCCACAAAGTTTGAAAGTTGAACTCGTTTTCAAAAGACTAAGCAATAACATTAAATTTTCCACAAGTTAGAAAATCAAACATGATCCATGCAGCACTTCCTCTCACTGTTTAAAATGACCAGATCTACTTTATGTTCTTATTGGGGGGCATGTACACATAAGATCCACAATCCACAAGTTCCGTGCAGAAAGAACATTCACTTCCCATAAGAAATAAGCAGACTCGGAAGCTCATCCGCAATCCCATCCACTTATTTCTTACAATATAAGAATAGGTTTCCGTACATAATTAGTGGATTGTGAATCTAATGTGCACAGGCCCCAATGATGTAATTTTACAAATTATGGTACTCACACTTTGGCCTCCTCCAGGTGACAGAGGTACTCGTAGGCGATATTCCTCTTCCTCTGTTCATCCATCTCATCCGCCGTGAGGCGAGTATCCTCCAATGCTGAGCGACAGAAACACACAGCAAACAACACTTCCATCATCATCGTCATAATCATCATCATTGTCATCATTATGCATCTCATCCGCCGTGAGGCAAGTATTCTCCAAAGAGTCCAATGCTGAACAACAGAAACAGCAAACAACACTTCCAGCTTGTACCAACAGTATTAACTCATGCCATGGTACTTAACAATTGTATTCATAATCTAAATATTAATCATCATCATCATCAGAGCCTGCTTTAAAAATTATGAAAGCTAAGGTAACGGAGCATCCTCCAACACTGTGGGAGAGAAAGTGTGTGCATTTACTTCTATAAAAAGAAGCTGGCCACCACCACAGAAGAAGAAGAAGAAGAAGAAGAAGAAGAAGAGAAACAAGCAACAAACAACTAATCCAACTTGTACCAAAAATATTGTTATTTAATTTATATATTGTGTTAATTATGATATAATCATCATCCTCATCACCACTGCCATCATCATAATCATAACTGTTACATACTTTGAAATTAATGAAAGCTAAGGTAATGGACAATAGAGTACCTTCCATCGCTGAGGAAAATAAATCTATAGCATTAAATTAATGATTAATTAGCAAACAATGCATCCAACTTGTAATTTGTATTGAAATTTGAAGAGTATAACTATAAGTTCCATAACGGTAATAATTATCATAACATCTATAAGGGAAAAGTTGAGGGAAAGCAAGCACTTAAATGTCAATTTAAAAAAAAAGTAATTTTGTCCCAAAAAATTATATTTTACCATTACCAGCACCATTTCAACAAAGTTCACACACATGCACACACACTTACACTAGTTACAGAGAGAGACAGACAGACAGAGACTCAGAGAGAGGGCATACAGAGGGAGAGCGAGAGAGGGAGTGTGTGTGTGTGTGTGTGTGT